>JAJMBR010000018.1:0-221302 GCA_030565365.1 Zygoascus flipseniorum | reverse complement strand
GACGCAATCTGAAGAGTGACAAAATTTAGAGTAGCCTTCGACTGACCATACGCAGCAGACGGCAAGACACTAAGAAACTCACTATAAGATCCTGCAAGAGAAGAAATGAAAACAACCTTCCTAGTATCCTTTTTCAGCAAAAACGGATAAATTGCAGCAAATACCTCAATGGCACCAACAACATTCACATTATAGTGCTCGAACCAGAAAGATCGAGGCTTCTTGACCGCCTCCAAAATAGGAACAAAAGAATCACGTTCAATTCCCGCGTTGTTGATGAAAACATCGATTCCGTCAGTGATTTTGCTGAGTTGAGCTGGCAATTTCTCTGCAGACCCTTCAGTGCCAACTTCCAGTTCAACAATATGAATGTTCTTGTGCTTGGCTGCTAATTCGCCTAGAAGACCAGGGCTGCTAACGCTTCGAGCAGACGCAATTACAACATTGGAAGTGTCCTGAGACAGTTGCTTGACATACTCAAGACCAATTCCTCGGGTAGCTCCGGTAATAAAGTAAGTTGTAGAAGGCATTGTATAAAATATATTTTTATGTTTAGTTCAAAAAATCTGATATCAAACTGATTGATTTGGAAAACTGTTGTTCGTTGATACTATTCTAGCAGAGCAGATAACCTACTTATATACCCCTCAGATCTGAACATCATTAGTAATATTCTCGTAGCTTGGCTTACAGTTTGGTGGTTGTCAATCACAATAATCTCTGCCATCGTTTCGCAGAGCTGTGCTTGGTAAGATCGCTGTGAGCCGCGCATTTGTAATCGGCATTACCCAAGTTGGGCGGTTTGAAACCCTGGGGACGATGCTGATTGGACGCAGAGGTCCCCGCGGACTTTTCAAGGGGTAACGTAATAACTCTATTAATGGGAAACCATTGTAAATATTTAAAATACCGCTGCTGAGCAATTCAAAATTTGCCTCTGCGAAAAGGGAAGGGCACTGTTTTCTCAAGACTGAACAGCCCAAGAGCCGTATTTGAAACAATGCTTTAAAAGATTTTAGGGCTTTGAAGTAGAATATTGAGGTCAGTTCATGGGTTTTGACAACTGACGAATTTGAACTTGGAGATGGACCGCGGGTTAGGGCAGAGAACCGTCAACTAGCCGCATCCTTTGAGAGTGACAAGATCGAGCATTTCAACAGCTCTATACCAACTGTATTTATGAGAGTACTGCGGGCCGGGCCCTATGTAGCTTTATAGAATAAACGTAATTTGCAGCTGTTGGCAACGTCACAGATAATGATAGACGTAAAGCAACCTTATGTTCTATTGGCGGTATATATTTCCTGAACTCATGCAAATGCTTCGCACTCAGGACATATCTTGTTTCCTTCGAAAAAGGTCCATTTTATTTGGTGCTACAGTGGAATTGGCTAGATTTTCGTCTAAAGCATGCGTTTAGGCGGAAAGCTTGCGAAAGATGCAGTACAAATTTCACTGCAAGAAATACAAGGTGATTATTGATATGCGGGGAAAATTTACTGTAACCTTAATGGTGAATTCATTGCTTGAAAGCCTCAATGAGTGTCATGCAAAATACTGATATCGCGGCACCCAATAAGCTATCTCAGTTGGGGTAGCTCTTGAAAATTCGGGCCATTATGTTTTCAGTTACAATAACATTACTTTATTACAATGATTAACTATGAAATATGAACGGCTCATCAAAAAATGAGCCTTTAGGTAGTGAAGCATGGTATGCATATGCTGTACAACTACAACGAAAGCCAAGCTGCAAGTGGCTTTTTACGATCTTCCCGGTAGATAAGGAGTCATTCCAGTACCACCAAAGCCGGAGCCATATGAATCGTCAACAATCAGCATGGATCCAGGGGGTGTTGTAGCTCCCTGATCTGCAGAGGTTGGAATGGTTGTGGAACTCAAAGAGAAGCCGATATTAGGATATGGGGATGCTGCGATGGTTCCTTTGTTGATGCTTCCCTCCTTCAAGAAAGGGCTATAGTGATAAGGATAGTTATTTGAGTGACGTGTCACAGGAGTATGCAGAAGATTGTGATTAACAACTCGATGTGTACCAGGAGTAACGGACTGATGGGCTCGTGGGTGAGACGGCAAAGGTGGTGTGGCTATTTTAGATCGCTCTTTTGCACGGGATCTTGCCACGGTTTGTGCAAATGCAGTCATGGCATCACCAGCCGGTTTGTGGTCTTCATAAATGCTGTACATGCTGGTGGAAGGATCCTGAATATCGGAATCTGCGTCACTATCAGACATATCCCAGATGCGCAGGGGGTGATCCACAGCATGCTGTGGCCGGGAGATAAAGTACGAGTAAGATGAGTAATCAGAAAGAGTAGAGCCAGTGTGGGTTTGCTGCAGGAGAAGGGACTCCATATGAATGGAAGAATCTTCAAACTGGTGCTCTGTCTGAGAGGAAAGAGTATCTGAGCGAGACACTTCCAACTGCGCTGGGGGGATACTATAAGCACTCAAAGAAGATGCGGTATCATCATCTGCCACATCACCATCATCATTATCATCGGTGTGAGTTACAGAAGCTCTTCCGTTTGCAATGACAAAACTGATTCTCCTAGAACCAGCAGTGCTGGTAGGACGGAAAGAAGCAGGAAAAGACGCATTTGAGGTAACAGAATACAATTCTGCCGCATACTGTTCCGAAAAGGTTCTTTTCATTGCGGATCCCTCAACTGGTTCTCCCAGATTGAACATGGACGAGTAGGTGGAGCTGCTCACTCGCTTCTGTGTAGGAGTAGTTGAGGCTGACGAGTGTGAGGTCTGATCCTCTTCATCGTCAAAACCCTTCATAAAACTAACATGATAACCCTGGACGGGAGAGGATGGGATGTCCTTGATGCTAAGGCCCCTGAGAGTGCTTCTATCGGCCAAGGGGCTCTGGGGATGAGACTCAACACCACTATCATTATCTGACTTGAATCCCTTAGCACTGGGACTGGATTTAGGGAGGCGCCATCTGTTGGTACGAGACACCGTTTGTGGAGATTCTGCTGCAGGAGAAGAGGTGAACATGCCTAGAGACGGAGGATTGCCCATTGAACACGGCCCAGTACCACCCAATTCTGAGGTAGGAGCGTTTTCCTTGACAGGAGAAGAATCCAGCTGCCAAGGCTCCTCGATTCCTGGAAGAGTTACCAGATTTTTTCTAGGACGGCCTCTCCTACGCCTGAACTGGGCCTTGGTAGGGGTCGTATTGCTATCTTCATAGGCCATAAGTACAGCAGGCTGGGATTTCTCGTCCACAGACAATAAAGCTGGCTCAATAGCATTTTGGAGATGGCTAAGACTGGAGAAATAAAGTTAGCTGATGGGCTTGCGGAGGGTGGAGCTGGGCGATCTTGGAAAAAAGCGACTGTTCAATATCGACTGATACCTGAGGCTAGCTGGCCCGCCCTGGATGTCTCCAAATCTGGCTGGTTGTACAGATAGGGCGGAGACAAAAAAGGATACTTACCTCGACATGATAAATAATATACAGAAAGATCAGTATTAGAGGGCAATCGAGTCTGAGAGGATAAAAAATATGCAAATTCGGAGCTAATTCAAAAGCTGTAAAGGAAAATTCAGGTGGATAGGTTTTTTTTCAGGCAAAGGGGTGGTGCGCCGAGTAGAAAGGATGAACCCCAAAGTTACAGGTAGCAACAGAAAAAACAAAAGACAAGAGAAAGAGAAAAGGAACACAATAGGAGTCCAGAAAAAAAGATATGATGGAACGAAGTTGTATGAAAACACAGAGCGTGGGTAATTTGGGTTGGTTGGTAGGCCGGAACTGCAGTTGAAATATGCAGCTCCTCCAGTTGGCAAGGGGTTGACTGACAAAAAAGTAAAGTTCCCGAGGTTGACAGTTCGGTAGAGCAAAACGACTAAAACAGGCAAAATGAATGCAACAGTGTTGTTAGGGAGGCTGGCATTTCTTTCAGCCGGTCATGTCTTAAAAGCTATATATGTTTATAGATTATGGGGCTATTGCAACTCAGCGAATGGTTGGATGGTTTTTATGCCCCGATCCAGGCAAGCTGCGTGCTGCTCTACGAGAGCCATGAACAAGGTGGTGCATGAAGATAATTGCATAGTTATTATCCAGCAGGTGGAGTTTTCACATCCGTACTATGTAAAGCTGTTACCGTAAACGCCATTGATCTCACTGTTTAACAATGTTGGAGAACAATGGTAGCAAACGATAGGCAGGGGGACCACCCGGCAGGGATGGATCGAGGCGTCGGACAGAGGCAGCGGGCAAAGGCCCATATTCATAGCAAACAGACAGAGAGCACGGTTGACTTGCATTAATAGAGCCTATAGCTTGGCTACATTATTGTTGGGCGTGCTGATTCTGCCTTATTTTGCTTCTTCATTTCCAAGCTAGGCCATTTTATGCATAACCACCACACTGCTTGCAATGAAATACTGCTCTGAACCTGGCTCTTCAAACACACACCACCTGTGTACAAAGGGCTTTTCATCAGAAATTCGTCCTACTTCCCGCAAACTTACATGAACGTACCGTGTACCGTCCGCCTCATCATGTTTGATAGATCTGCTCGGCCCTATGTCTTACCCTAGCCAAACCTATAGCACATTTATAGCGCACCTATAACCAAAAATCGCCATATGGCTTATCCAAACAGCAATGGTTCATCCCTTTCAAGTACCGTTAAATCTATCTTTATCTCTCTCTCTAGTCTTCTCAAGAAAGATACTCTGGCGAAATTGATTAAATTTAGCTACTTTCCCACCCCCTGAAGATAACATCTGGCATTGGCAATCCCACATGCAATGCCTGTGTCATACTATACCACAAATAGACAGGCTATCGAGCTGTCCGATACTTGATTAATGATTAAAATGTCCTACTCATACATAATTCCACTATCTTTACAAAGGTCCATCTATCCTAATTAGGATAAGTAATTCATTCCGATCGTTATCCATTTCCCAATTAGGCAATATAATAGGCTCCGTGCGGCTGTATCCATTCCATTCTCAAAAGCCGTACATTCCTGTCGCAATTCGGCGTGGATCAGCCAGTGCTTTGCTTTACGTTAAAAAAATACTACAGCTAATTTTAAGATAACAATTTTCTTCTAATCAGTTAGTGTTCTTATGCTATGCTATGCTATATCCTCTACCAATATATGCATCATTAGTACTTTTAGTTAAACCCGGCAGTTTTGAAACCAACCTTAAAATGTAAATAGACCGCTTCTCTTCTTTCCTAGCGGATACACCAGCAAAGTTGCAACAAACAATCCAACAGTGATACCAACTGATACTTCTATCATTGTCATGCCAAGATCTAGACCCGAACTGGAGGTGGTGTCAGTATCAGAGCTTGTAGTATTGTGCAAAATCTCATTGGCCGTACTCAGCCCTGAAATTAAACTACCCTGAGATGCCACCCCTGAGGGCACTTGAATAAATATGGCAGGCAGCATGGCTGCAAAGGCCAACCCATGCCCCACTCGAGAATAAATATTTCCCAGTACCCCAATTACAAATGCCCCTATTGCAGACGTGAATTCAGAGGAGTTGTATACCTTCTTGTCCACAAAGTATGTTACGGTATATCCGGCACTGCCTATAACGATCATGATGGGAAGTTGGCGGAATGAGGCCTGGTTAACCATGGCCACAAACACCGTGTATCCCGGAATAAAAAGCATCTTGTACCGGTCGTCTACCGTATGGTAACATGTAAGCGTGGAAACCGCATTACTGTCTATCCACCCATAGATAACTGCTCCAAGTGTAATTCCAAATCCAAGAAATAATGAATAAATAATGGCGTAGAACATTCTGACCGATCCAGCGACTATGTTTTTGCTCTGTAATTCCAAAGATCCACATAGAATAATATATCCCGGCAAGATCAATGCCAGAGAACCCTGCGCAACAGCAGAGAAACAGAAAATATCTTGATTGCTACCAATAGATCCAAACGCACGGCCCAGCAAACTCACGATAATTGAAGAGCTCACTTCAAAAACGTTACTATACAAGTCTGAGCGGGGAGCAACATATATCTGAAGAAATCCAACACACCCGCCAAGTACAATTGAGATAGGCAAGTCTGACCATCCTCCTTTAAATGCAAACATGGTAGCGAATGCAGAAGCCATACCGAAAAAAAAGACACAAAGCCATTTGGGGTATAAATTCTTTGTAGAGAGTAGCTCTTCCAATCGACTGCTTGCCTCTTCAACACCAATAACATCGTGTACTACCTCTTTATAAATCAAATGTGTCTCATGAAGTTTGCTAAGGTTTAGCCCTTGAACACATCTCACTAACTGCATTTCGGATGTGTGTGTCGTTGTATCACCAAAGGAAATAATCATACAACCAGGTAAATAGATAAATTGTCCATCTATCTCAAGTACTCTAGAAGTCATTTTCATATACTCCTCTAGACGGTGAGTTGGCGCACCAAAGAGCATAAGGGCTTTACATATCCTCATGATGAATCTCTGTCTCTGAAGAACATCCGCAATATGCACAGTAATACGCAACTGTTCAGCTAGTCTTAGCTGCTTCCTTCTTTTATGTTCAGCAGCAGCGGCTTTTTTCTGTGCGGACTTTTTAGAACTCACCTGCTGAAACTGTACGTCTTTGAGAGGTCTCTTGCCATCGGATTCAGCACCACCCGCACCAGGTGCTGCTACAGTCTGGGTAGCACCAAGTACTAGACCACCTAGGGCCGTAGTAGAGCTGGCGCTCTTATGCTTGTACCACTTGGGCCTGGTGGATCTCCCATCATCAGAAAGGTTTCGGTACATCTTGGGGCGGAATAGCGAAGATCCCCCAGGAGTCGTCGCTCCGCTAGGTGTTGCCATGCCCGTCGGGGTCGTCGGATCAGAAGTAGGAGTAGAATATAAGCTGCTAGCAGCGGTTCCGAGTAAAGTGCTCTGTCCCGACTTGGTGGACGAAGCATCGTCGGCATATAGCTTCAACAAGGAGCCTAGGACACCCTGTCTAATATTCTTCGGAGGAGCAACATAATCATCACCAACAGGCGTTTTCGTACCATCAGGCATGTCGGCATAAAACTCTGAAGACTCATTGAGATTCTTATCCTCATCTCCTTCATTTTTCTCCTCCCCCTCTCCAGAACCAACTCTTTGAAGATATTCCATATTTGGTACAACAAAGCCATACTCAGAATGACCCTCCTGCCTATTATCATTATCTTTGCTCTTTCCTTTCGTACTATTAGCTCTTTCACGTCGGTAATGCTGATGTTGGTGTAAGTGATTCTGCACCAGCAATTTAGCAGCCTCCTGCGCATCAGGATCTAGTTCGGCTTGCAGTGAACTAAGCTTCCTATCCAGATCAGATAGAGGTATGCCCCCTTCCTCTCCAGGATAGTCAGACTTGGGAGTTGAAGAAACACTGTTGGGCATCGAAGCATCTGTGTCAGAAGGAGGATGCTGTGGCAGCTGTCTGAACATTAGATTATCTAAACTTCCTCTTCTTCTTTGGAAAAGGGATGGCCTGAAAGAGTCTGATTCTTGTGTAGTGGATCTGTTTTGCTCGTCCTCATAGCTAACAGCACCAGGCGCAAGTCCACCACTGGTACGAAGGCCGACATCCATGATATTTCCAAGCTGATGGACCATTGCTGCAGCAGGGGCCCGGGGAAGAAGATTGTTGGATGAGTCAGAAGGCATGCCAGAATCGTAAAAGCCACCCACACCTCGGTATGTTCGAGAGTTGTGCGAATTTTGAGAATCTTCGGAGGTTGATTCCCCATCATTACTATTGTCGGCTAAAGTACCGAAACTTCTTCTATGCTGCTGGCGAATGGCGTTATCGTCGAAGTCATGCCGTCCACCATTTCTAAGGGTATTTTCCACTGTAGTTATTGAGATATCAACTTTATGCTCTTCAGGGCTAGTCAGGTGGATAGCAGGCGTAGGGGAATCGGAATTATAGCTCCTGCCAGTACTTCCGGATTGCGAAAAGTAGTCATGATCTCCTTGTATGGAATCGTGTTCATGGACTAAAATTGGCGGAGATGTCAGAGGAGAGGACATCTTGGTCTTCGAAGAACTGGGGGCATTCCTGATCCTCGAAGTACTAGATTCTCCAAGAGGAGTTATGAAGCCAGGAGGAGTATTTGATTTTCTATGCTGAGGGACAGCAGCAGCCAGGCTTTGAGAGGAAGATGTGATATTTTTTCCACTGCTTCCTAGAGAAATAGATTCCGCGTCCTCGTCGTCAATGGTTTCAACCGTGAATCGTACCTTTCCTCTGGGCTTGAGACTAGGAGATCCCGCATTAGGGGGCGAGCCACTAGCGCTGCCGCTACCCATAGATGCGAAAGATTTAATAGAAGAGGGTCGTGATAGACGAGGGGTGTCAGATCCCAGTTCTGGAGACGAAGCGCGAGATGTCGGCTCCGATCTGGAGCCGCTAGTACCTCTGCCAGACGACATGTTCTTCCTCCAAACAACGGGTGGGCTGACAAGGCAAGCGTAGAGGGAATTGAAGCGACCGGTTCAGTAGTTGTTGAGTGCAAATGGGACGTCTGCAATTTGTCTGCCCGGACTGAACTTTATATTAAAGGCCCTGTTGAGCAGTGCCAAGGAAGCTATAAGGTAGGGTATGGGTCCAGAATAGATAGAAAATCTGTAGAGAGAAGAAGGCCGATAGATATGGTAGTGTTTTGCGCGAATGGATAAATAAAGCACAAAATATTCGATATTGAGGTGAAAGTCTGTTCTGTTTAGATATGAAGGAAGGTTTTTTTTTGTAAAATATGCCAAGCGCATACGCAGCTGACAGGTTCCTTGGAAGGGCATACGCAGCAACGGTATTATCGGAGAAACTCCAACCAAAACCCGTAATTAGTATCCACCGGAAATAGGCGTGACCGATAGAACAGTTATTCCACACTTGGCTTTTCCATTAAAAGCCATTTTATTTTGTTAACATTGAAATTGAAAATATATATTTCTATGAATAAAATTACGCTTTTTTTGTCTCATGCATCCATTCACCCGCCAGCAACCTGCGGTCATCATCTGTCGCGGGTAATAAAGTCGCTCTGCTTATGGTAACTAGAATTGTCGATTCAGCCGGCCGGTGGTACGCACGAACACATTGCTTGAACACACAGCACACAGCACTGCCTCCTATATGGATAATACATTTTTTATCGATTATCATTCAAAACACACGTACTACAGCATCGCTTGTAAATCTGGCCAAAACAGCTATACCTCGCAGCTAATTTGGGTGGGTTGATCTGCACAACCTACAGAACGATGACGTCGTATCACCACCACGGTTCGCAGGACACCCAAATTCAATCTACTGAATCTAATTGGCCGGCACACTTCACGGATGCCATCATTACCAAAGTCTACAGCATATATTCACATCAAGTCATATTTTTATTCAACGGCTATCTATATAGCTGTAAAGCACGAAAATGCGAGCCATTCTAAGCGGAAGCCAAGCCCGCCGCACGCTGGCCAAGATGTTATAATTAGGAAGCATGCGTCAGTTGAAAAGATGACAGTATAAGTCAGCCAGCCAGGCTGCCAATAAAAAAACGCGGAAGTTCATGGTTGCTATTTTCTTTATCTTGCATACCCTACTCGTGGAGCATTGGCAAAGTTCAGTTCTCTACCTTTGAGATTGAGCTCGTCCAAAGGAGGAGGGCCATAGGGCTGTCGCATTGGTATATCCACCTTAGGACCGGCCGTAAACTTCTTAGCGGGACTTGCAAGGCCAGGAGGACCAGAAAGGTGGGAAGGTACCCGACCATGTGACAGAAATGCATTGGATTGACTAGGAGAAGACGAGAGGGCGTAGTTAGAATTGGAACCAGAGCTGCCAAATGCGCCATTACCGTAAGACATGCTGGAACTAAGCGAAGAGGCCTTTCTATGTCCGCGTCTGAAAGGAGCCGATGGGGAATTATCATAAGTGCTGGACGGAGATCCTGAGCCAATAGCTCCAGGATTAGACGAACCAGCATTGTTGGAGAACAATAAAGACCGTCTTGCAGATGCAGAAGAAGACGGTCTAGCCGGAAGATTGGGTGTAGATGGGCGGTTGTAAGGATCAGAATAACTGTTGGTAGGGGGCGCCAGCTGGCTGCCACTGTATAACTGGGAGCCCGGGGACTGGGCCATCAGCTGCTGGCTAGGAGACTGACCCCGCGACACAGATGGATAGGTGTATCCGTAGTCATAGGAGGATCGATATGAGTGAGAGCTTGAGGGGGAGTGCTGAGGAGAGTGGTACGAGTAGGTACCGGTTGGTGGGGGAGGCTCAAGATCCAGATTGCTGAGAGAAGTGGAAATTTGATCCAGCTGATCAGGATATAGAGACTGATTCAAACCAGGAGATGCGTTACTGGCATGTGAATATGCAGCCTGGTTTAATGCAGCTTGTAGACGTTGCTGTTGCTGGGTTATTAGCATGCTGGTAGCCAGAAGTTCTTGCTGTTTGGCATAGAGCATGCTATACATCCGGTCATTAGAATACTCAGCTGAGGTGGAATTGGCGCCTTGTGACAAAGACAGGGAGCCCAGAGAGCTATTGGAAGGAGAAAGACCCATAAAGCTCGGAGAACCATTGGGATTCACGTTCAGCGAGGAGATGCTGGACCGATTGGAATGCGAACCTGGGGCAACAGGAGAAGGTGATATAGGAGGGCTTAAATGATATTGATTAGGAGAAGAAAACGACCCGGTTTGCTGATGCTGATATTGCTGATGCTGATGCTGATGCTGATGCTGATGCTGCTGCTGCTGCTGCTGCTGCTGGATACGACGGCCTGTCGCAGACCGCAGACCAGCCACTAAAGCAGCTCTAGGAGAGGTGCCAGAACTAGGAATAGACTCATCAGCAGCAGGAATGCGAATGGGCTGTGGAATGGGAGTGTGCATTTGAGAGCCAACGAAGAATAGGTGCAGAGATTTGGTTTCGAATTGAGTCGTGACAAACAGAAATATATCTAGACAAGTGGAGTGGGTGGCTGGTTGATATCGTTTCAAATGAGATTTCGGTACCTCGTAACACCACACAAGAGAAAATTGAGTTAAGGCACCAGGAAGCAAGTCTTTTACAAAGATATTCAAGAAAAACTTTCAAGTAACGTAACCGACCAAGGTTAAGGTGAAGGTGAAGTGTGACAAGAGGGAGCGAACAGAACAAGACGATGTTTTTATACTTGGTTGATGCCAAGTGAGTTGGTAGTGGTTAAAAGCTTATGACGGTGGTTTGGTGGTGCTTAAGACACAAAATATTATCACAGTACATAAAGTTTACAGTTAAGATCGTTGTAGCGATCGAAACAGGCCCTGCCACCACTACAACAAGAAAGTATACTTATTTAAATGACAAGGATCGGCACAGCCCCCAGGAAATATTTGGATAATAAATAATAATAATATTCCTGTACCGTATTTATACCTGGAGTTGAGTTTATTTAACGTCCGCTTTTACAGTAGCTACCATAACATTCGGCATTTGCCATTTATTGCCTTTTTGTTTTTCTTGGGTTTCTCGTATTCGCCAAACTCCCTCCTTCCCCCCCCTTCCTTCCCTAGCTGGATGTATTTATGCCAGTACCTGCTGCATCCCTACATCAAATACAACCGTCGCTCTCCTCTCCTGTCCACTCCGCTCCACCCCAAATAGGCTTAGGGATCATCCCGCTCTGTCTCAAAAAACCCTCCCCAAGCTCTACTCCAAAGTGTGCGCGGCCACGCTGCCATGTCCTGTAATGCAAAAAATATCCAGCTTAACGAGACCCCATTCCTGCTGCCTACGGCCCGATATGGCTACAAACCACCCAATTATGCTGCAAGCCCCACCCCCCCCCCCCCTTCCAATCCACCACCGCACACACATGTGTCTATGTGTTTAAGCTTGCCGTCTAGGTTCGGCAATATGCAGATTGATATCATTGGCCCTCATCACCCCGTGATGCACCAGAAGTGCCTCCAATTGCGCTGTAGTAAACCGGTCAGTATTGCCTAGCTGGTCAAATCCATTGAGACGAACTGCCTCCTGGCCTTGCACGTATCCCACCACGCAGGGGAGAACGGTGATCGCCAGTCGCGACGTCAAAAAGGGGGCATCAGCTGCCTCAATCTCCAGCACCCGCGTGTTCACATGTTTCCGCGCAACGGTTTCCAGGTGTCGGTGCATGATTTCACATGTCTGGAACTGCCGGTTGCTGATGTGCACCAGAGCAACCTTAGTGCCGTTGACGTTTTCCAGCAGCTGCTTTTCCGTAGCGCATTGTACCACTTGACCGTACCCCTGATCGATCTGGCTGTCGATATTTTTCATCTGTTGCGACATCTGCTGCAACCGTTGAGCTCGATACGCATTGAACCCGCTGATTTCATCGTCCTCCAGCAGCTCAAATAGCTCGTCTTCATCGGGCTCGCTTTCGTCACCGTTGAGCTTGGCTGTTTGGTATCTACTGATCAACTGGTTGCTCATTTCCGGCTGAAGCTGAGTTGAAAACTCCAACTCCCCCCCCCAACGCGACTCCAACATCACCAAAAACGGCTGGCTCGACTAGGTTGGTTGGTGAGGTGAGCCCAGGACAGGATATACCTGGGGTGGGTTCGATTCACCTCCACAAAATGATCCATCATAGACCGGTCAAACTACCTATTTTAAAATGCTAAATTTATCTGCGATAATGGCGTGATGAATTGGCATGTTCGTATTGCCAAGATAGGCGGGGCGTAGCGGGGGGGGTAGTTAGTTAGTCAAGTCATTCCATTGAGCTGGTGGATGAGCTGCCGAACCATTTTAGCAGTGCTTGAGCTCAGCTGTTCAAATGATTCGCCTTGTTTTCCGTTTTCTACGTTTTGCAGCAATTCGATACATTCAATCAAATTGGTGTCGCTGGATTCAGTTAGCATTATCCATAATAACTGTAGTTACACCTGCCGATACCCATGTAAACCTCCCAAAAAATACATACATTACCTGCACGGTACTAGCAATTTTCTGCAATTCGCTCAAAACCGCCTTTTCACGAGCTGACAATCGCTGGTATTCGGGGCTCGGACGACTAGACATGTTTTTGGTTTTGGAAATTCTAGCTATGTAGAGGGATAATGGCAACATTACCAGCAGCATCACCAAACGAACCGAACAAAAAGCCATCTGATGTACCAATTTTCTCTTTTACTGTTCTTATACACAATACATTACAGTGTAATGGCCCAGGGGCTAGACCAATTCCTTTTCTCCAAACTCATGCGACTGAATTGCCGGAACTAAAATGTCGATTCGCAACTTGGAGAACTCCACCCATGATAGTGAATCAAATGCTATATCGAGAAACACCACTATCAGCGCACAGAAGCAGTACTTTGAATATGATCCGTCCACTTGGTACACTCTATACTGTGTAAAATAGTGCTCGGTGATAACCACACATGCTATATAACCAAGTGCTATTCTCTTTCTTTGAGTTTTGGCCCATTCCGTCACCTTCCTATCCGTCTTTGAATCCAGCACAGCTTGCTTGGAATATTGATAAATGAGCCCATACCATATTATGCTCACAAACATATATACAATGCTTGACATGTCGTACAAAGCTTCGTTGTCCAGTGCCGTAACATAAATGGCCCCTGCCGAACTAACTAGCCGAGCAAGCCCAGTAGCCAACACCATCCAGCCCAGTCGCGAAGACATCTGCTGCGCTAGCTTGTACCACAGAATAAGGCACAAGATTCGAGGCCCAGCAGCCACTGCCATGGATAGCTGGTATAGGGCGCGCTCAGGGAAAAGCATGCCGGTGATGGCTGTGATCGACCAATATCTACAAAAGTCAGTACTGAACTGCCATAAAACCCAAAATGCTCAATACACACCCAGCTTTAATACTGGTAAATTTCCCAAGATTTACTACCACATCTTCATGGACTCGGAAAACCACGGCTGAGAACAATACCAGCACCAGAGACACTGTTTGGTTAGCCTTGATCAGCTGCAGTCAAACATATACAAACTCACCCAACGTCAACCCGGTATTTGAATAGGATACAGAACTTGCATTGATCTGCGGTTAGACAATTCCAAGCTCTCTTGAAGTGGTTAGTTGGATCACCCACTCGCACTTTTCGCGTGACTGTTTCTGGCATGTCGCTGTTGGTGTTCAAACTGAAAAATAGACCCTCGCCTGATATGGTGTTAGTGTGGGGTCAAACATTAGAAAACTACGGGTCGAAATGGAATGCACTAAAATGCACAACCATTGGAAGAAATAAAATATATGAAAATGCAAAAATTATGGGAAGCGGCCCCGCTAGACATCTGGTTCAGGTCTCCGACGAGTCAATTCCTCGGGAATATCGAAATCTCGCCGATATAGGTACGGTATGGGCTGGCCAAATGGTTCGGCATTGCGATGTTCCCTCTTGACCAGTTGATCGAATTTAGGGTGCACCCTATAGTTATCATCTCCGCGGAGTTTATAAAAAGACTTGAATGGTTGTACCACCTGTTTCCGTTTCTTTGCCGGCTGTTCCTTTTCCACACCCTGGGCTGCTCTCTTGCTGGTAGCCTCCTCAGGCTTGGTCTGGAGCTGTTTGGCCGGTGTTACATCCTTAGTCTGAGAATTTTTATTTCGCATTTTGGATTTCCACTGCTGGTACTTGGAGAAGTGTATTTCGAGCTCATTGATGGCCAGCTGCCGCTTGCGATTAAGCTCATTTTCGTGATCATCATTGTTGAGCAGCACCACCTTGCCCAAATGTCTCCTCCACGTCGAGTCGTCTTTTAACAGTTTAACAGCACTAGCCATGTAGTCCAGATCCAATGCATTTTGCTCCTTTTCAATGTTCTGAATTCGCTTTTCAGTTCGTTCCATCCGACGGTGATACGGTAGGTACAGTTCGTCCTGCAGATGGTCTCCCGAGGACGACCTCGATTTGGAATTATATTCAAAAACACGCATTTCAGGCTCTGCCAAATACGTGTGAGGTTTGCCCTGACTAGCGATTTTCTGCAAATCTTCGAGATTGCCAACCAGCCGGTTTGCAGCTGTGTGGTCCAGCGGGGCTTTTGTAAGGTCAAAGTTGAACAGCACAGTTTCATCTGGCATTGACGGTCCATCTAAGGATCGTAGCTGTCGAGCGGGAGCCGGTTCGTCCTTGATATGCTCGGTTTTTGGCGGTTTAAGATCGGAGTTGGGTTCATGCTGCTCATTCACCGGCGATCTCAGTATTAGGCTCTGGGTCTTGTGCAGCCCTTTAAGCACCAGAAGTAGCGGATTTGCCATAGGTAATCATGAGAGGTTTGTAAATTCGATGGTTGTTTGTTCTATCCCGGTCGGTGATGGTGATGTTTGCTTATAATGTAGGATTACACAACCAAGCTTGTTTCTTTTCAGCCTTTCCAACATCTCCACCATCACATTAACACCAAAAAGCTCGAACGACGCACGCATCCCGCTCTCGTCGAACGCACATGTCCTTAGGCGCGCTATCCTACAGAGGCGGCAGCAACTATCCTCGTGAAAGGCTGATTATTCCTGCATCTTTGAGTCATTCTTCTCGCTCGGGCACTCCTGATAAATCCCAATCTCCGCCTTCTTGGCGTGCCAACAGACAACCACGCGATACCTTGGACAAATACCTGAACTCTGTTGCAATGAAAGTGTCGAAAACAACTGGGGTTGGTTCCTACGTGTTGCTTCTGGCTTTGTTGTGGCTGTCTTCGGTGTATTATATGGAGAGATCGCTGCCTTATTCGAGTATCCAACGCTGCACTTGGCCATTGAGCTCGGGAAAAAACGCGGCAAGGAATACGTCGAGAATTGCGCTGGTAGCTGATCCCCAGTTGGTTGATAATAACACGTATCCTGGCCGGCCCAGGTCGCTACTGACGCTGACCAAATACATTGTGGACACGTATCTGCGTCGAAATTGGGTGTACATGAACAGAGCTCTTGATCCCGACACAATTGTGTTTTTGGGCGATCTTTTTGATGGAGGAAGAGAGTGGGAAGACAAGGAGTGGAATGCTGAGTTCGATAGATGGAACCGTATCTTCACCAAACCCAAGCTCAAGAAAACCGTCATGAGTCTACCAGGAAACCACGACATTGGTTATGGCGACACCATCGTTCCTCATGCCTTGGGAAGATTTGAGGCTTTTTTCGGTCAAGCTTCTTCTACGTTTGATGTTGCAAATCATACATTTATCCTGCTCGATACCATCTCTATGATGAACACCCAAAACAAAACCATCTACGAAAGGCCCCGAGCTTTCATGGATAACCTCGCTCAAAATCTGGACCTTACTAAGCATCGCATTTTGTTAACTCATGTCCCCCTCTTTCGTCCGAATGGTGCCAAGTGTGGTGTTGAAAGAGAGTCTTCCAACGACCTTTCCTATACCAAAGGATACCAGTATCAAACTCAAATCTCCCCAGAATTCACAAACGAAATCCTAGAAAAACTTCGACCTGCAGTCGTCTTCTCTGGCGATGACCACGACGCCTGTCATGTTGAGCATTCCTACTATATAAATGACCATCAATACTCTGTCGACGAGTATACCGTCAAGTCATTCTCAATGGCTATGGGTATCACGTCTCCGGGAATGCAATTGCTCGAACTAGACGGATCTACCGACTTGGCGGGAGCATCTTCCTTTGAAACCTCCATATGTCTCATGCCATCTCCTTTTGCCCCATTCATATTGTACTCTTTACTCGGTTTCTTTTCTCTGGTCACGGTTTTTGTGTACAATTTTCAACCAAGAAAGCTTCCTCTGCCCCTTCAGAAACTGCATGCGGGAGCATTCGAAGCCGTTGAGAGCTATCTTCCGCTGCATAAGGAAAAAGCTCCCTCGGGACCCAAAAGTAGACACCCTTTTATTCAGGTAGCAATTGACTGCGGGATTCTCTTAGTTGTATTCCTATTTTTCTATACTCACCTTCGATCGGGATTATTTAAAATGTCGGTGGAATAATCATACGTATGGTGTTTAATGCATTAACTACTAAACAACAAATGTGGTCATCATCAGCAATGAAATAAATTGCGTTTCCAGAGGTTTTTTGTTGCTAGAAAGCAACCGGATAGCTGTACAGAAACGTCTTTGTATCGCGCACCGGTGCAGCAACCACGCCTCTTCGATTGGATCGGAGGAACAGCTCCGACATAGGCATCTTGCTAACAGTCGAGCTATAATCTTGGCGCCTCGAAAGGTATTCTCGAATAACAAAAGGCTTGAGTTGAGACAAGTTTGACCCTCGAAGCAAGGAAGGTAATACTTGTGGCTCGGCCGTATACAAATTAGCAATTCCGTGCAGAATCGTAAAAGAAGAGCTCAATTCACTAATACCCCATTCATCAATTGTTTCTTGATATGCCTGTAAATCATGAGAGAGAATTCTTCCGCCACCCGGGCTGTAGGTGAACTTCTTGATATGCCTCAGTAGAGAATCTTTCAAGCGAAAGCCAACCTCGTAGAAAAATTGCTCTGCATTTCCTCCATCAAGACCCTGAATAGCTGCTTCTTGCATTCCCTGCAATATCATCTTAATCTCTTTACAAACAGATGTAACTAGATCAACCTGGTTCAACGTTAGGGTGCTTGCATGTGAATATCCAACTTCTTCTGGTTTGGTTTGGAAGTCTTTCTTCTTTTGTTTTGCCAGAGCTTGATTGACCCTGCTCACAACGGTATCTACAGTATTTTTCAATACTGCATTACATTTCTCCTCCACCCGCTCAGTTGTAATATTCATGTGTTCCAGCGTGTCTCTGCTAGGTGGCTCAGACCCTGACATTACCGGAAGCAGCACCTTTTTAACAAATACCGCAACCAATTGTGTTCCAATGCATGCTTGAGAAACTGTTCGTATTCCACTAAAAAATATGTCCTGAGTGGATCCAGCAACAGACACTGCCTCGTCCAGAGCGGCCTCGAAATATCTTTTAACGACCCCATCCGTCAGCTGGCGCAACAGGGGCTCCGCATTGATTTTCGCCTCTTGAGGAGAAGTAAGCTCCAAGTTTCGCCTAATTGCCTCGGCATAACTCCGCAGAATCTTTTGAACGTTATCAGCGGAAAGATCCGACTTCTCAAACTCATTACTATCGATAACTGGAGTTGTAGGAGCCGTTAATGGAGAATCCGGTGGAAGTGAGGTATGTGCTGCAGCGTTTTTGCCGCTATTTGTTCGTTCCAGTCGGACTGCCTTCATGAATTGCCCAATTCTGCCTTTGCTTCCTTCTTTTTCCTCAGAATGTCCTTCTTCATTAATTTCCTTAGAGTTACTATCCATGAATCGGCCCAACAGGCTCTGATCCTTGCCCACCTTCCTGGTACTATGATAGCTATTGTAGGAAGAGACCAGCTCGTCAGTAACTTCACGAAGGTTTTTCTTTTCTGACTCGAAGTACCTGTTGTTTTCAATATATGGCATGAACATGTCGTAATAATTCTGATCCAGTAGGGCAGCGAGAATACCATCATTGTCTATTTCAGCTTGGTTCGTACTATCTTTGAGCGCTTTTATAAGTCCCCCTATCTTACTGTAGCATACATGCAGAACACGCAGATATGCCAGAGTTGATATGCTTTCTGCAGATTGCAGGAGTCCTTCAATCTGTTGCTGAATTCTCTGAGCAAAAGTTCGCTGAAGAAAAACTCGGACAACCTCCAAAGGTTGTCTGAAGACTTTTCTGATAATATCTGTTTCTCTTGAGGCATATTCGCTGATTTCGTCAACAAGCTCCTGGATTTGAGCTTCAAATTCGCGGTAATCTCCTGCAGGATCGGATAAAGGTTTCCAGTACTGTCTATTTCCACTGTCCAGGGAGGACAGGTTGACGAGCTTATCCTGGGTGATGAAAAATTCATGCTGATTAACAAAGATCTGTACCACTCGATCGCCACCATTAAAGTCGTAGGCGAGTTCAGCACTTTCGCGCATAACCATAAGATCTGCAGCTATGTATGCATCATTGAATTGCTCCAACAGGTCTACTTCGATCCTTTCGGCGAATTTATCGATTTCCTCCTGACTGGTATCACTATAGCCAACTTTCCGGGCCAGCTGCTGGAGTTGGCCAACCGTATTGGCACATCTCCGTCTAGCTTCCAGGCCGCCATGTTCCCACATCCTCACCAACTCCGGGCAATGCGCCCTCTGACAGAAAGAAAAGTAGCACGTTATTAAAAAGGATGCTGATTGAGTCTGCTCCAATTGTCCCGACAACCGTTCCAAACGATCCGACAAGGAAGAAGTAGAAGTAGTGATGTCGGATATCATACTGTCCAGCATGCCAAAATCAGTTGAAACCGCCTCGACAAATCTGCCCAGTGACACGACATTCTGGCTATGACTCAGCTCAGCTGATTTCACCAGCTCAGAAGCCTCCTTTTCACTTATTTTGGCCTGTACTTGTATGCTTTGTAGTTCACCTAGAACGGCTTCAAACGTCCGAATGTAAGGTTTGGGATCCAGCGAGTCCCGTTGAGCCGCCGGTGTGCCGTCTTCCTGGTTTGAGGTAAGCTGTTCGACAAACTCTCGCGCGGAAAAGTCTGGATCAATAAATGTGTCGGTCTGAAGAAGGTTGCGCGTGGCATCGTCCAGCGCGTATAAGCCGAAGCTCATGATGACGTTGGGTTAATGGGAGGTTTGATTTTGCCATTATACCACTTAACTAATGTTCGGGATTGGTATTGACAGCTAATGCAAAATAACTGACGATGAAGTTACCGCCAAACTGTTTATTTACGTCTTGGAATCTTATATCAATGTTTATGCATAAATTGCGTATCTGATGATACCATATACCCGTTTGTTGGCTCTTATGCATACCGCCGTTCAAATCACTGACACCAATTCCACCATATAAAATGGGGGGGCGCTCGGCACTGTTCATAAATGACAAATTTGATGTCATTAACGTGGGATTTGTTCTACTTCTAGCTATGTTCGCTGTGCTAGTGCTAGTTATCGTCTGTCTTGCTAATAAGCGGACGACAGGTCGTCAAAGGCTGTGTATCCACCGGAGCATAGATAAGAATCAGGCAGATTAACAGTGAAAGATCCACCGTTATGAACCGCATCTGAACGGATGTTTCCTTGGATGATATTGATATATCCTGCCAACCACCTGCAATACAAAGTCTCAAGTGGCATGTCCTCGCCGTTCTGTGAGATGCCTGTTTCAATATTGTTACTTTGCAGATGCCCAACAATGGCATCGTTCGTCTTCTTGAAAATTGCCGTGGTTCCGCCAAGTGTGAGATAGCTGTATACCCCTCGAACTGCAGTCTGAATGGAGTCCAGTTTGGTCTGGGTACCACTATATTTCCTCTTCTTCAGGCCGAAGTAAACACCTTTGACTCCGTTGAGGACTTTCTGCAAGTCGACCATTCTGTCTGGGTGCGGGATCCCGCCCAACTCACTTTTCCAAGCAGAGTAGACACCATTTTCATTGATGACGCTATTCTGGAAGAAACTCACGTCTCGCTGACCTGTTGCGGTTCTTCGCCGGGCTGCCCAGTAACGCACAAATAATGGGAATATTTGAAGCTCATACACATGGTCTGCATTATAACTTACACCGATCAGCTTGGCGCCATATTCGACATTGGTTGTACCGGGATTAAGGCTTATTCCCTCACTCTCAATGCTTTTGGATTCTTCCTGACTACAAGAGTAGTAGTATGGAGAGATAATAGTGTTTCTAACAACCGGATTATCAGGATATATCACAACGGTGTTTTTTCTGGTAGTACTGGAAGCCCGCTTATGGAGAGAACCTCCGACCGTCTGTATAGCATCACTGGCAAGGCGGGTGATATAGTCCAGGTAACTTTCATCATCGTCATGAACATCTCGTCCCTCTATGGAACCATAGTTACAGCTGTCTGGTGCTGCTAGATATGAGTATTCTTCTGCATATTCATCCGGATCTGGCATTGCGCATTTCAAATCTGATCCACAAGCCGCATTATCAGTGCCACTTGGACAACTCAAGCTTCCATCAGGAATAGTAAAAAGGGGACCGATTTTTCTTCTAACAGTAGCTCGCTTGGCGAAGTATCCGAATTCTGATCCTTCGCCTGCCGGTAGTTCGAGGGGTGAATTCGCACGATCAATGTCTCTTGCCAACAAATCAGCGCAATAGGAATATGATTTACTGTACTTTCCAAGGCCGAGCGTGTTCTCTCCAGCACCGAATATTGCTGGAACTGTAGCTTGCAGGTAAATATCGGCGGTGGGCTTTAACGTGGCACAGGCCCCAATACCTGTTGCTGATGAACCTGAACCACCGGCGCTGACAGCGACGCCCATTTTGGCAACCAGATCTAGTGTCAAGTCCGCATTCTTCAAAAAATTCTCGTTAAAGTCGATGCCAAAGCTGACTACTGGACTGATATACGGCGTTATGGCCCCTCCAATACTCAAACCTGCATCGATGCTTATGGTGTTTTGCGCCTTATCGGTACTGAGCTTGGGAGCCGCTCCTGAAGATGCCGCTCCTTCCTGTGATGGATAGGTTGCGTTAACAGTGTAATCTCCAGTACTTACTTGGGCTGAAAACCCACCTGCAAGAGTACCCTCGGCATTGATACCAGCAACAAGCTTCAAATTGGGTCCGACCGTCACAATACCTGGAATGGAATATGCAAATCCCAATTTATCGAGTCCCGTGATTTCTTTGGAGCTCTGATAGGCTATTTTGCCCCAAATACTGGCTTCAACCAGTAATGAAGCACTAGATTTAGCATCGAAAGAAATATAGCACTTGGATAAGTCTAGAGGCGCACCCAATTTCCAGATGAGGGTGGCTCCTACCGAAGCCGAGGCAGATAGATCGACACTAGCAGACATGGTCGCGCTTGTCGCTGTATTTCCGTCACAGCTTTGTGATGAGTATTGAAAAATGTCTATATCCACCCCAGTCGTAAATTGGGCGTCCCAGGTGGGCTTTTCATTAACACTGATAATGTTCTTGAGCCAGTCGACAATACTAGATCCAAACCATCGCTCTCGGAGATCCGGATGATGATGGCCAAACTCTTCCACATCTCTTTTCCATAAGTTTTGGTGCAATTGCTGACCATTCAAGTTCTCTGATCTCTTAGTGTTCCTATTGACGGCTTGGATCTTTTCCGTGTACTTCTGATCAACAACATGAGACCAATAATCATCCCCAGTCGAATAATCCAGTCGACAATCGATTTGTTTTGAGGTGTCCACATTTTGAAAGTTGTAATTGTATTGGAGATCATACACAGTTGGAGTCAGATCTGCACGCTTTCGGATATGATGCGGAATCTCTTGATTATCTGAGATTGTCATATTCACGGCAACGACATATTTACCGGCGCTGCACCTGTCTGGCATTTCAAGTATGGTTCCAGGAACTCCATTTCCGAGGTATATCTTGTGACAGTTACTATTCTCAGAGTTGTCATGACAGACCATTCGCACTGTCTGATCGCTCAGGTCATCCGTAGCAGGACAGTCAAACACACTCCAGCCTGATCGTTTATCTAGTGATTGAAGGACATCCTCTGGACCAGCCATAACAAAAAATCCGAATCCATTTTTGTCAGGACTGACATTAAGTGTGTCATCATCTTGTTGTTGACCATTGCTGAACACCTTGAGATCCCAGTCATACCCAGCGTCGGAAGAATAGGGATTGTCGAACAGTTGATCAAATGGTGCTATTTCAGTAGCAGCGAGATCGGGTGGAGAGCAGCATAGCGACATTTTCTTCTTCGTATTGGGGCAGGCTTGTCCACCTCCGCGAGTTGTGTCTGTAATTTTGAACTTACTGGCGGGACAGAACGTATTCTGGCAGTCGAGAGAAGAGGCCCATTGACAGGTATCTATTTCAAGATTAAGAGATGAGGGGCAACAGAAATTGGAAAGGTTTGCGGGGTCATTTCCTACGCCATCGCTACTGTTAGTAACGTGAACCTCACCTGATACGCAGTTTTGGCCTTTCTGAGTCCACCGACACTTCTTTAGAAGGTCCACATTATCAGCAAGGTCGCAGCAGACAGCTTTATGTCCTGATGAGCATTCATTGGTAAGGAGTGCAATGGTAGCTTGATCAGTATCACAAGACCCACTGCATAGTCCCTGCTTGTCTCTACTCCCTTCAAGTTTACACTTCGACTTATCGGGGGCATGTTTAGCGGGACAGCAAATTTGAACTTTTTGTTCACTTTTGTAAGAACAGGGGGCTGACTCGATGGCTACCTCTTGTGCTTTGCAAGAAGCTCCACACGACCCAACATAACAATCACCATATACGCCAGAGTCCAGATAGTCGGCTTTGGCCATGAATACTGTTTGAGGTGATGAACCGGGAGCGTTAATCTCACGTCTCTGCAGCGCAGTATTGCCTAACAACGCAAAGAAAGAATCGTAGCTATCTGTATCCTGGTCAAGTGTATAAGCTCCGATGCCTCCGAAACCAGACTCATCGGCATAGGTTACCTTTTGAGAATATGTTTCTTTGTCATCGTATGCGGCCCATTGCAGAGTTTCCCATGTGATGTACTTTGCGGCTGACTCTTCGTCATAATAGCCTGTGGCCGCGGTATAATTGAAGATTCCCGTCAACTCGTCCAGCGATAACAGTCCCGATACATTACTACATGGGCCAGCATCTCCAAGAGATATTAGAGAGCAGCCCGGTTGATAACATGTCCAGTTGGCCAAGTAGTATGTCTTCGCAAACAAAGGAAGGATTAAGTTGAACTTATCCGCAGGTGTTACCGTCGAAGTATTAACAACTTGCTCGACAGCCTGTCGGATTAGAGTCAGGTTGGAGTGTGCCTGAACACCACTTTCTGTTGGTTGCTCGTAGACATTTGCCATGTTATAACCCATAAGATTGATAAAGTCGGTGTTCACTGCTATGCTTTCAACATCAAAAAGTTGTAGATAGTTAGAAGCCGTAGGAATGGAAACTGTCACTACATAATAGGAAGAAATAGACTTCAGCCTGTCATTTGCCTCTTTGATAAATTCAGAGAAATTATCTTTCTCCGCTGAGTTTCCCCCGAATGCCTCCACTCCGGGGTATTTCCAGTCGAACTCAACACCATCTAAACCGTAATGGCCAATAAAATTGACAAGGTTGTCCAAAAACTTCGCGCGGTTGCTTTCAGATTCCACCATGTCACTGTACAGAGGCCGCCAAATAGTGCCATTCTAGAGAGTTAGTAACTGTTTTGTCTGTACAATCTCCTTCAACTCACCTCTGCCATTCCATATCCTCCAACAGATACTAAAACCTTCAGAGCATTGTTACGCTGCTTCAAAGAGGAAACCAGAGCAAAAAGATAATTTGGAGAATCAGGGCCCACGCCAATATTGAAATCAGGGTAGATGTAGGCCGAAGAGAGAATCAAATGGGTCATTGTCTCTACAGGAAGGTTGTTATAATTCACTGCCTGGCACTGACTACCAAAGCTACGAGCTTCATAGTAGCCCACTACACGATCATAAACAGACGTAGTTACATAGTCTGCCGATAGTGCCAGTCCCTGAAAAACAGTGACAATATAAGTGATAACAATAAAGAGTGACTGTCCGTATATCCTCATTATTAGATGAACACGGTAGTAATTACTAGGAGAGCTATTGGGCTTTTCAGAGTGGCTCTGACCAACATTTAATAAAGCTTTCAGATATCATATCTATTTAATTATTTTAGAGTTTCGTGGTGCATCGGTATTGAAGTGTGCAGGAAGTGATTGGAACGGAGGGTAGAACACATTGCACGAGAGGGTTCCATTGGAGTAGCAAGTGTCTGCTCAACGAAAAGGAATTCTGTCTGGTCCGACAGCATCCGATTGTGATCTACTATCGTAAGCGCGTAACTCTTTCTGCAATAGCATGAGGGTGCAGCATAACTGAGACGCCCCCCCCCCCCCCACTAGGGATATCAAGTTTAATTGGCGGATACGACAAACCTTCCCGCGTGATTCGAAGCTTAGTAGCGCGTATCATATGCCAAGCCTCCCCTGCCGCGTGGAATTAAGCGGTGCAGTGCATGTTGATGCATCTGGCTTTGGCAAATCAGGCATGAATCTTCTTCACATTAGCCCCAGGAATTGAAGATTGTTAATGATATCAGCCCCAAAAAAGGCAGAAAAATATTGGAAAAATAATAAACCAATATCTCTATATATTCCATCAATAAATGCACGCTCTAAAATAGTTTTAGTCGGGTGCTTCTGCTTTGATAAGGATATGATTTGCGGGGTTGCGTCAGAGGATATGAAACCCTTGATAGTAGCGATGTTTCATGTTTCGGCGAGATCAGATGGAAATCAAAACTCTAACTCCGCAGGACAACTATACAACGTAAGACCCTCTTTAGAGAAGACTGCCATAGTTCCCAGTTGGGGTTGGTAGTGGCGTATTAAAAGAACCCCCCCCCCCCTAACCTTTCGGAGAACTTTAATACTCGCAAACTCAACTTTGCTGATATCGTGTTTTATAGGTGGAATTCAGCTTTTCTGATCATGCAGGCAATAATAATTGGAAATATTTGCATATACCCTCGTATCATATATACCAGGGCAGCTGCTTTTGCTTCCTCTTGGTGACATTTTGTTTTTAGTCACTCTTTTTCCCGCGTCAATTAGACCATACTTTTCTTATCATGAAGCTATGCCAAATTGTGGTGTTAGCCTTATTTGTGGGTCTAGCATCTGCTCAGATTCAATATTTCCCGGACAATTTCACTTTTGACAAGAACGTCTCAAGCACATGCGTGGCGGCAGTGACTGCCCAGATCCCCGGCTGCAATCACTCGGCACTATACATGTATGATGATGAATATTATTCAACCGATTATCTTGATACCGCTTGCACGGATAGCTGTCACTCCGAAATAAAGGACTATGTTACAAACGTAACCACGCAGTGCAAAGACTTTGTCTACCAAGATGAAGCTCTGGGAGTTGCAATTACTTACGGGACCTTTGTGGGACGAATCTTGTACCAGTACGAGTTTTCCTGTTTCCAGAATGAAAAGGGTACTTATTGCAACCAGGTAAATGGGCTGCTATATCATTATTTCAATCCTAACGATACCACCTATACACCTCCGGAATGGTTTCAAAACCCTCCTACGGTGAATACTAGCTGTGATTGTAACTCGTCTATTACAGAATTGGAATGCAATGACTGCTACTTCTCTTTAATACAGTATCAGGCTGACTCATCTTATTATACCAATCATGAACTAGCAGTGGAAGTCTTGAGTTCTGCCGTCAGCAGCTGCGGTACGTCAAATTACACTGCTACTTCCTTCCAGCCTACTGGAACTATTTCTACAATATCTCATTCTTCGGCTTCTCCAACTTGTCCCGGATCTTTGTATCAACTCAAAGCTGGGGATACCTGTAGCTCGGTTGCGGAGTCCCAAAAAATTGGTACATCCTGGTTGGTGCTTGATAACAATCTCGGTGTAAACTGCTCTGATTTTCCTTCTAATGGCTCTTTGTGCATTGGCCGCACTTGTCAGACCCATGCTATAAGTGAAACTGATGACTGTTATGCTCTGACTTGGGCGTACAATATTTCTTATGGACAGCTCCTTTCGTGGAATCCTCAAATTGAAGTTACCTGCTTAAGTATGGGGAATTTTGTAGGGCAACATCTGTGTGTATCTTCGCCATTTAACTACAAAGTACCTGCTATCCCTTCTATTATTACTACAGCTACTCCCTCTGCTCCTGTATATCTCTTCACTGCAGAGACAGTAGCAGAAAGCCATGTGACTGAAGCTTTAGACCAAACTGTGACTGCGCCGATCCCCACCGCTACAGGTGTAAATATCACTGAATATCCCCTGGCTAATGGAACGAGGGAAGATTGTTTCTTATACTACTGTCCATTCGACAAAAGTGTGCCTTGTGATTCAGTCATCCAGGATACGGGCGTCACAGAAGCTATGCTTCTTAATTGGAATCCATCTCTGACTGCTGGCAATTGTGTGTTTCAAGGCATGGTAGAATTTTGCATCTCGGTGAGCTATTACAATGAGACCAACTACAATTCTACTTATCCTAATACTACGGTAACCTATCCAAATAGTACGGCACTCTATCCAAATAGCACAACCAGGTTATCCAGTGTCTGGAATTCTTCGCAGACAAGCACCAGCAACTATTCCTTTGGTAGCACAGAACTAACGGGTGTAACTGATTCGTATGGAAGCACAGAATTCACTAAAACTATCTCTGGTTCAGTTTATACAAGCTCTGGAAGCTACCCGATAACGGGATCTATTGAGACAGTACCTGTTACTACTACTGTGACTGAATTGTGCGCAACTACCACTCTTCCAAATGGCTCCGTGGTTACGAGCACCAGTCAATTGTCAGAGCCCACTGTTATAACGACCGTCACTACCGTTACAGAGGAGGAATGCTCCTGTACCCAACCGGCCTCAACTCCGGCTGGGCCGGTTCCATCAGGAATTATATCCATTTGCATCGGTTACGATACAGTAAAGGAAGGAGATAGCTTCTGGGGTATTATCCGGAGAAATGGCATCTCGATGAGCGAATTCTTCAATTGGAATCCAGCCTTCAAAGACCATGACTGTGGTGAATGGAAGGGGTTCTCTTTCTGCGTAGCAATCTCCGGTGATTCCTCAGACGATTAGAATCCTAAATGGACAATGCTAATCAGTTTTATTCTCGTACATGCAATTTAAATAATATATATACATTCCTCCTTTCGTGGATATAGATAAGCCTCAGCAGGTGAGCTAGTTGAATTCTTCGTCACTATCCTCCTCAATCTCAATGTTCATGCCGTCTATCATCACTTCTTTAAACGCCTGAACCCTCTTAAGATCGTGGTCGACGCCTCTCGAAGTATCTATGCCGCCAAGGTAAATGCTATCAATTTTAGAAGACCTCACTGTGACCTTAGTTTCTCTGGTCTCTGCTGCTTTTTCTATTTTTTCCTCCGATAGATCGTATGAGTCGCGCATAAATTCCCGCAACTTCCACAATGCTGTGAATATTCCGGTAGATACACCAATTGCTGAATCTGGCTCTTCTTCGTCGTCTTCTTCAACTCTATTCCAGAGCTCTGTTCCAGTCGATACCATGTGCCACTCCACGGCTCTAATTATTTTCAGTACCTCCCCGTATGTTGTCAGCTGCAACGAGGAGACCGCCCTGCAGACAAACATGACGTAATTTAGATGCTGGAAAAGGGCATCTTCACTACTCTTGAATGGGTCAAACTCTAGTGATCGTATCAGACCAGTGAAGAACTTCTGTCTCACACTTCGGCTATCCTTTACCACGGAGTAGAACGTGTCCAGAGCCCCCCTCCCTAGATCATCATCTGCACCTGCTGCTGTTTTACCGCTTGCCAGGCAGTAACTATATAACCCGCGAACACTGTCCACATAGCAACCGTCAATGACTGACTTGTACTTACTGTAAAGTACAAACATAGCATTCCGGGCAATGCTGGATATTTCTGGTACTGTGGAAGATCCTAAAGCCATCACTGCAGCGACACAAGTTCTAGGATGAGCAAAGCCCTGCCTACAGATCTGCTCTATGAGTCTTATAGAGCTCATAACAGAGCTCATATTCAAATCATCAGGAGGTAGAAGCGCGATTGTGAGTACCTGACTTAAATACCGTTGTACAAGCCCAACCGAGGCTCCTTCTTTGAACGAAGCGTGAGAGGTTCCATTAAGCACTTTCATATCCACACCGCCAGTCCATTTCGCGACCTTCCTCTTTTTTTTTGGTCTATTATCAATAACTGTTGCCCCTCTCGTCTCCTCCTCTACTAGAATATCTAGTAGAATTCGCAGGATAGCACTTTGCTCTTGTAGATCAGCAGGAGTGCTGCTTTGAAAACCCATTACTCTATCAAAAAGCCGTAAAACCTGTTTGTCGAAAAAGATTTTGGGATTGGAAATGCATATATTGCCAATAGCGCGAATTGCCAGGTGTTTGATTTTTTTGTCAGTCACAGAAGAGTCCGTGAAACGGAGTAATTTCTGAACTGAATATTCACGGATATCCGACTTCAGTGACTTTCCTTTCGAATAAATATACTCACTTGCTCTCTCATCACAATATCTAGCAATGTTGCTAACCAAGTGTACCAATCTGGCAAGTTTTTGGTCCAAAGTAGTCTTAAAATCTATGTCATCAAGGGCATCGAGACATGATGATAGAGCCATAGCCAACGTACGCGGATCTTGTAATTTCTGTGACACAAGCCCCAGGCACCGCACTCCTTCTTGGAGCTCTTTAGGCGAATACTTCGTAAGCTGACAGAGAAGGATGGTCTGTAGCTCTTTCAAGAAGAAACGACTAAAGGCGTTACTTGGACACCCAAGGCCGCTCCTTATCACAGTAAGGGCGTATAAAGGGTCTGAACCGCCTTCATGGTCAACTAAATAAGGCTCAAGGTCTAATAAATGATCCTGCTTTACCAAGAAGCCATTCGATCTGACCAGCAAAGATACCACCGACAGTATGGAACCAGCTTTGCCGCAGTCGCCAAGCCGATCAATAGCTGAGTTTACTATGCTTTTCGACCTTTTGAGGACTTCTGCTCGATCGACGAGCTCTAAAGTTGCGTCTTCACCCTTTAATTCTCCTAAGCACTTGTCAAAGTACATAGAGAGGATTCTCGAATTTTTAGAGTTGAGAGAGGTTAATATTCTCATACTCCATTCATCGTCCTCGTTCTGGCAACCGTTGGGCGAATGAAATATAATCTTGCTAAGTAGTCCCATAGCTTCGGCGATGATACTCGGTTCAATATCTTCCAACCTTTTAAGAGTGAATTCTGCCACTGTAGTATGAATATTAAAGTCACTTGTGGTATACAATATATCCCTAAAGAGCTTCAAAATTCTTTTTCGAACCATCATGCCGGTATCGTTTGACCTATCACATATGATCGGAGTTAGTGAGGGAATGAACTCTTTCTGGAGTAGCATGAATCTTCCCACAATATCTACTGCCGAGTCTCTCACTTGCGTCGAGCTGTGAACAATATTATCACAAAGAGCTTGCTGAACATTTCTCAGAGAAAACACAGCAGTATTGATCTCCATAATTGCAGCAATTGCTTTTAGAGCTTTACTTCGCCGGGAGACGCGTTTGCTGCTTAGAGCATTTAGCAACGAACGAATAATTAAATCATAGCATCTACCGATGGGTCGCATTGATAAAAATAGCTCATACGAGTGAACAGCTTCATCTAGAGTTGAAGCGGGAGCCTGAGGCTGATTGTAACCTTTTTGAAGGTGTTTATCAAGAAGCTCCAGAGCAAGGAGCCTAGTAGTCCCTGGCGCTTCTTCAGCAACCTCCTCATCATCCTCCACCAGCTCGTTCATAGCCATAAGATCAAGATCCCGTATAAAGCGAGTCGCAAAATATGTATGAGCTGTTCCAGATAAGTAAGCAGCGACAGTTTCCGCCGCCTTGCAATAACTGGCAAACTCCGTGGGACTAAAATCACATAATTCGACAAACGGTAGACCAAGCTTAGACGGAATCGGCAACTTGCAAGCAATAGCTCCTAGCAATTCGATTGCTATGCCGTTTCCTCCAATTCCAGTATCCATGTCACTGAGATCAATGAGCTTCCAAATGAGTGTATACAAAAGTAGTTCAGCAGCTGGCCAATTTGGAACAGACACAAGTGTAGCGAGATCGTCTATCAGCATTTCTAAAACTCTTTGATGAGGAGTATCATCAGACTTGGAGGAAGTGCCAGCCTTATCGGCGAGGTACTCTATAACTCTATGAGAAATGAGAAAGCCTTCATGTACAGAAGTTCGGACAGCCTTTATGGAAGAGGTATTCAGTAGTTTACTTTCAGCCTCATTTTCTAAGTCTGCATGATTAGGCAGACAAGCTGTACTTGTGATTTGAACAAAGTCAATTAGAATAGCAGTGAATGGATAGACCGAGTTTTTTTCGCCGATTTTGAAGCATCGCGAGTGAGCTTTATCTATTTGGAGCCGATCCACGTTATTCATCACCTCTTCTAGTATGAAGCTGCGCTGGGTCGGCCGAAATTCGAATATTTTAGAGAGAAGAAGCATGGAAGAGACACGTAAAGATTCCATCGACGCATTGCTAATGATAGAAATTTGCTGTTTGGCCGGCATTTCAGCGAATAAAACGCGCAAGCTCACAAACTCTAGCTTGGTTATAACGCTCTCTGGCAAAAAGTCTCTATCAACCGCTATCACAAATGAATTGATTATGCGCGTTAATTCGTGGACAACACTTTGAGGTAAATCTGAAGCATTCACAGAAGTAGACCGGTTGACTACCGTACGGAGAGCTGGTAATATGATTTCGTCCAACATTTGCATAAGAAAGTTGATAATCGACAGAAGAGTATCTTCTGATATGAGTGCTTTATCATGCGACGATGAACCAAGGAAGGTCATCAATATTTCTGATACCTTCATGGATATCTCAAGAGCGCCATGATCAAGAACAGTCTGTGCATTTGAATCTGAATTACGCAGGCATTTCTGCTCTAAAAGTCTGCAGAACGCTTCAAGGTCTTCTTTCTCTGCAATATTATTAATATCCGAGATGTTGCTGAACAGAGAAGTAAGCCTGTGAACATTATTCAGAAATGACAGTCTCATGACGGATTTTCCGTTGATGATTTCATAAATGTCGGGAGAATATGATTCGGAGGATAGGTCGTTGTAGAGGAAAGCCAGATCGATGAGCTCCGCGAATTCACCGCGTAATCTGTCTTCCTTCGATCTAGGATCTTCCAAACTAGGAATTGTGGGAAGCACTAACGATGGCGGTTTTTCGGCATCCATAGAAGAATGGGAACTTGGTTCAGCAGTGCTTGTTGAGCAGGAAACGTGGGGTTTGACTTCTCTGCTAGCTGTTTCTTGAATCTTGAATTTACACCCGTTAAGTATTTCCACGGCCAATGTGGATAGCCCATCCGTATTTACATCACAAGAGCTGGACATGCTAGATTTAGACAGTTCAAACGACAGATAAGAAATATCCTGAGCGGAAATGAGCGTGAACAACGCGTCGGTGCTTTGACCGTGTTCAAAATCTGCCTGATTACCGGGCCATTTTAAACCCGCGGGATTCGGTATTATTTGGGGTATCTCTATTTTTTGAGACGCTATGATTAGTAAATTCTTTAACGCTGCTCTTCCAGATGAGCTACTTACCGCTCTGAATCGGCAGAACTGGAATAGGAGTGAATTGCAGCGCTTCTGCAAAGGTCCGGGGAACTCCGCTTTCGCAGCCAAAAAATGAACTTTTTTCAGCCATTTCTACAATATTTTCCGTCTATGTCAAAACTCTGCTGTTTGTTGTAGTTGTAGTTGTTGTTGATCTTGCTACACGTTTAAGCACGAATCCATCGCATAGAGTGATGTTGATCTGGGAGACTTTAAATTATCGATCATCTCCCCCCCCCCTCGCGTTTAGCCCCAAAAAGATCCGCCATGGTGGCCAGCGATTTGGCTGCAGAACAAATTGTTCGCAAAATTCTTCTGGTGAACACCAACTCTGGTGATTGGAGACATGTTTTGCCCAATTTAACTCAGTCTGACAAACTCAATCTCCAGTTTTATGCGTTTTTTGCCCTGGCATGTCGCCAATTCGTACAGTCATGGCATACTGGGATTATCAGCGATGACCCCGAGTTTCTGAATGATCTGTGTCAGATATTGATGAGAGTTGTCAGTGGTCTGGACCGTCGAATGCAGCAGTTGAGTCTTCCTGACGTTCTGCTGGATGACATTCCTTATCTGATCCAGAGTCATATTGAGGATCTGCGAGCAATTAAAGCTAGAATCGAAACAGGATTTTTGCCAGAAGAAAACCTGGAATCTTCATTCCATTCCTTGCGTCCTTTGAAACCATTGGACAATCCTGCTAATGAGCGAGCATTCATCAAACTGTTGTCCAATAAACTTACCGGTCTGCTCTTAGCACCCAACGATGCAAAATCTCCTTGTGCTAATGCTTTTGTTTCTTCTCTTGTCGGTGATGTTGCTCTGAGTAATCTGACGGACCGTCTTGCGCAGCCCTGGATGATACATGAGATGTTACTGAAGACAATGGAGAACATCAAGAAGAAACAACGGGAGCGATCCGAAATACTGCCTGCTCTCAGCTCCCAATCGCTTACAGTTGATGCAAGGGCCCCAATTGCACTTCAAATCCAGCAGATACAGAAGAAAGCTATCCAGTTTGTGGGCGGTTTGGTGAGGAAAAGTGGCAATCTGATCGCTATAGCTGCTCCACTGCTGAGAGACGCCTATGCTAATACTGGGGCTGCTGAGAAGTTTCCAGAAATCCCTCTGGCCATTCGCAATGTGTTCCCTTTGATTTCTTCGTTGCTTTCCTTGTCTCAGAGAAATCCCCTGTTGGTCGGATGTGCTTCAGCTGTAGCTTCGCCTTTGAGATACGGAGTAATGGCTCGCCTGACTTCCCGGCTGGCTGGTTCTTTCATTCATCGTACTATTGCCAATGCTGATTTTGCCGCTGATATGCTGAAAATCGCCCGACAAAACTTGTTCAGTGCTAATGGCTACATGGGTCCTCCCAGGATTATACCGAACGAGCAGCAGCAACAGGAGCTACGGCAACGAGTAGCAAATGAACTGGTAGATACTGTTCCCGATCGACTACATCAGCTTGTTTATGGAAATGAACCTGCAGAATTCGTGGATGAGCTATTGTCGCTGTTTGACAATGCTTTCATCAATAAGCATCTTATTTACAATCTGTTAGATTATGTGATATTAGCTTTATTCAAGGAGTTAAGGAGAGAATCTGCCGCCGAGTAATTCCTCCAAAGTTCTAAGTTCCATTTGATCGGCGCTTGTACTGTTATGCTGTTGGCAAATTGGTTGATAGTGATGGAAGATGAATGCAATGCAATTGGTATTGAGTTGACCTCTTTGCCAGTACTATCATCCCCCATAATGGGGACTCCCAGAACTCTAGTGGCATGTTGCCTGATCTGATGCTTTCTTCCTGTGATGGGTCGGAACTTGCACAATGTTGTCGAGCCTATCTGTTCAACAAATCTGAACTGAGTTATGGCGGTCTTTCCCTGGAGATCATTAGTTATAGTTCCCGAGGTGTTATTGTGCCACTGAATGTGCCTGTTATCAGCAACAGCTTTTATCTGTGTGATAGTACCTGTGAGAATTCCCAGGTACTGTTGTTTGTGTTAATAGCAAGTTGATCCCACTGTTCAACGGCTCGTTACTCACTGTTTTATGGACTGGCCAGCCTTTAGTATCGCTTGTTAGGCCAATGCTAAGCTGTTTGGCAGCCTGTAAGCTGGTTGCTAGAACCATTGCTCCTGAAACCTGGTAATCCAGTCTGTGGACTAATTTCGGGGATGTGAAAGGGGCCTGAAGGATCTTCGGATCGAACAGCTGGGGATTCTGTACCTGCAGAAGGTGCAAAATTGTATGAATATGCTTCGCGCTTTTTCCCGGTTGTGAAAGACATAGTGGGGGTTTGTTTATTATAAAATAGTGTTTTGTTTGGTGTAAAATATCAATAGCTGCTGTTTTCATGCTAGCTGCAGTTGGTTTATATTTGTATGATGGTTAAATACTAAGTATATGAGCCTATTTGGAACTTTCCACTTCCAACCATCTTTCATCAGAAATGGACAGCACAGTTGAGAAAATAATACAAGACATACTCGAAAGCCCAAATGAAGACGCAATTATTGAAGCAATTCAACAAGTATTAGCATTGCCCAAGGCGTATTATTTCAAAGAGGTGCATGCTGCGGTGGAGCAGAGAATCGGAACTAGCAGCAATCCCTGGGTCAAAGTGCTGGAAATATTTATTTATGGAGAATGGAATGACTATCGGGGACTAGAAAATGGGGTTGAACTGTCAAAAGATCAAGCAGCAAAGCTGAAAGAGCTTACATTGTTGAGCATCGGGTCGAAGAAGCGAGTTGTGCCGTTTGCCGAGCTCCAAAGCCGGCTGGAAATCGAAGCGGAAGACCTTGCGGGATTCGTTATTCAGTCTATTTATCATGGTATCATTTCTGGTATGGTGGATGCCGAGAAGAAGGTGGTGGAGGTTTCGTGGGCCAGATCGAGAGAGGTGACCGACAGCAGGCTTGCAGAAATGGAAAACGTACTGGGGAACTGGGTGGATAAAGTGGGGGATTTGATCTCGGTTACAAATAGACAAGCACAAGGGGTGCGAAAGCAAAATGCCGTGAAGCAGCAGATGGAAGGAGAGAGAATGGAGAGAATTGCCAGTGATTTTTCGATCAGCAGCGGGTTTGGAAGTGCATGACGTTTCTATCGAGAAGTTCTGCCATAGCAATTTTGCAGAGCTTTCACAGTGGAATAGAAAAAACCAAGAAGTCTTAGTGAGTGGTATGTATATGATGCAATGCTGATGTTATACTACGAATGATAATAACTGGGGTAATAGCACTTGTACGTAAAGCGACAATGTGCAAAACAGCTCGATTACAAGGCAATTTTTGCGATGGAATGAATTGATTGTCAAAAATAGAACTGCTCAATGACGTATGAATAGAAGTGTACCGCTACATTATAATGTTCGGTTACGTTCGTTCTCTACATGAGATATCCACGATTAACAATGCAAGACTGGAAAAAATACAAACACCGTACAAAGTGTCCAACTCTGATAAGGAAACAAAGGTGTATCACGGTAATTTTTATTCATTATATGTGCGCAGTTACGCATCCACCATAGTATCTGCATATCCGGCTAACAGAGAGATCAACCTGAGATCATCCGGGACTCGGCCTACAAAGTGATGATTCAAGGCAAAGCCCAATATTGCGAAAACCAGCAATTGCATAAACACAGCGCGAAAAGATTGCATGTATTTGAAGAAACTTTCATAATATATTCGGACTTCATATAAGTTATTTATGTGGAGAAACAAGAGCGAGCCCGCGCTGGCTGGCTGGCTGTGTTATGCGTTCCACACCTTCTTAATAGTAGCAGTCAATCCAATATCATTTGTCTCATACTCATACAGACCAACCAGGCCAAGAATACTACCAGTATATAATGCAGCTATGGCCAAAGTATGAAAGGTGCCATATACTCGTTTGGGAATATAGTCAATGATGCAAGATTCGAGCCCAGACTGGGCATGCACAATAACCAAGGAGCCCAGAGCAGCGTCCAACATGGGAGTCAGAGAACCTCCTGTGAAAAACGGAGCAACCGCCAGAGGCACCATTCCCAGAATGACGACTCGTTCAAAAGACCAGTGATATGAACCGTGGATCTTAGATACGGGGGGGACAGGAGTGGCTTCATTGACGGTGCCGACAATGTTTCCAGGGGGCTGAGGAATGGTTCCTAAAGGTCGAACCCACGCAGCTCGAGCCATAGCAGGGCGCGCAGCAGCAGCAGCAGCACCCCGGAAAGCAGCAGATTGAAGACCTTTATATGCGAGCATGATGATGATGGTATGAAGATGGAAATTGTGGAGCGGGTTTGCACATTGGGAGTACATTATATGACATTTGTGTGGCTCCCATTGGACGGCGGCCAGCCAATCACAGAGCCCTCGCGAATTTTTTACGATATCCCACCTGCCAAACCCCCCATTTCAAACAAACTTCACCACCACCACCAACCGAATCGCACACATTTGTAGAACCAACCAATTGAAGTAGTTCAACCATGTCTGCCCTGGCCCGATTGACGCGAATGCCCCGAGCCCGAGCTAGCCGGGCGCTTCGATACGCTTCGACCTTTTCGGTAGCGTATCCCAAGACCAAGACCACCACGTTGCCCAACGGACTCACTGTGGCCTCTGAGGCGAATCCTTTGGCCCAGACTGCCACGGTCGGAGTGTGGATCGACGCCGGATCTCGAGCTGAACACGAGTATAATAACGGAACTGCTCATTTCCTCGAACATTTGTCGTTCAAGGGCACCAACAAGCGGTCTCAGCAGCAGCTGGAGCTGGAAATTGAAAATATGGGTGGCCACCTAAACGCATACACTTCGCGGGAAAACACTGTTTTTTACGCCAAGGCCCTCAAGGATGACGTCCCCAAGACGGTCGAACTCCTGGCTGATATTCTGACCAACTCCAAGCTGGACGAACAGGCCATTGAGCGGGAACGGGACGTGATTCTCCGGGAAGAAGAAGAGGTTGCCAAGCAGTATGAAGAAGTCGTGTTTGACCATCTTCACTCTGTAGCCTTTCAGGGCCAGCCCTTGGGACGAACCATCCTGGGACCCCGGGAGAACATTCTCGAGATCACCAAGACTGAGCTCACCAACTATATCAAGTACAATTACAAGGCTGATAGAATGGTCCTAGTAGGCTCCGGTGCTGTCACCCATGAAGAGCTGGTTAATCTTGCCGAGAAAAACTTTGCTGGTCTTCCCTCGTCCGCTAAGCCAGTCGCTCCTGGTGCTGGCTCCAGAGGGCCCAATGACGTGCCCCAGTTTGTGGGCTCTGAAGTCCGAATTAGAGACGATCTGCTGCCCCAGGCTCATATTGCCCTGGCAGTTGAAGGTGTCTCATGGTCATCTCCCCATTACTATACTGCTCTAGTAGCTCAGGCTGTCATTGGCAACTGGGATCGAGCTACCGGCACTGCTCCTAACCAGGGCTCCAAGCTGTCAGCAATTGTGTCTCAGAACCATCTCGCCAACTCCTTCCTCTCGTTTTCTACCTCGTACTCCGACACTGGTCTGTGGGGCATTTATCTTGTGTCTGAGAATAAGACATCTCTCGATGACCTCATCCACTTCACTTTGAAGGAGTGGAATAGACTTTCAGTATCTGTTTCCCCAACCGAGGTTGAGCGAGCAAAGGCACAGCTCAAGGCTTCACTGTTACTTTCTCTTGACGGAACCACTGCCGTGGCTGAGGATATTGGTCGACAGATTGTCACCACTGGCCGAAGACAGTCCCCCCAGGAAGTTGAGAGAGAAGTGAACGCCGTCACCGTGGAAAAGGTCAAGGAATGGGCTCAGAAGTACCTGTACGATAAGGATCTCGCCATTGCTGCAGTCGGTCCCATTGAAGGTCTGCTCGACTACCAGCGAATCAGAAACGACATGAGCATGATGAGATGGTAAGCATTTGGTCGATCGCCTGTCCATAAAAGCAATCGCCGTAATAAATAACATATTGTAGTAACCCACCCCTTACTCATTTCGTATGTTTGTACATTAGATTACGTATCTACATCTATACGGTGACTCCATCGTCATCTTCATCTTCGTCGTCATCTTCCTCCTCGACGTCTGCATCAATATTTTCAAATACACTTTCCCCGGGCATTCTCTTCATTATCTCGGGCGGTCTGAACACCGGCCCAATCTTGTCAATCCACCGCTGTCTCTTGTCCAGTAGAGCTCGCAAACCGGGTTTACTGGGGTCGATCGGTCCGTTGGCAGCAGCCGCAGCAGCCGCAGTAGCAGCTGCTACAGCCTGAGCTGCCTGAGCTGCTGCCTTTTTCTTCTTTCCTTTAGGAATGTTTCTAATGCGTTTCAGGTATGCCTGGTCGACTTGCTTGTCGAGATCATCCAGAATTTGGGAATATTCCTGATAAGCCATCTGCTCCTGCACCAATGGAATCATTCGCCGTTTGCAAGCCTGGTTGACTTTAGTCACTTCCCGGAGTTTTTTCTGCAGTCCGCGCATTTCCACGCAGATCTCATCATCTTCCCGTCCATTAACCCAATCGATGTTGTAGCTGTCGGGGTCATCATCATCATCATCATCATCATCATCGTCTACTGCCGATCCAGTAATCACCGATGCTCGAGTCACTGGAGTTACTCCGTTGAGCTCACCGGAACCCAAAGTAGCCCCACCAACCGGGCCCACTGAGTCTATCAAGGCCTTCTTCCTTTTTTCTTCTTCGTGCAGTAGGTTTACATCGAGTATACCCACGTAACGGAACTCTCGCTTCAACCTGTCTTCCAGGCTGGCGTAATCGGCTTTAATGCAGTCCACTTTCCAGCCCTGCTGTTGGCTCTCGAAATAAGCGGGATTTTTGATATTACTGTCGTCCAGCTGCTCGGGGTATTCTGTTTTGATGGCATCTTTGGGGACTTCGTTAAGCAGAGCAGACAGCAAGCGACTAGCCAATGGGCCACAAGACAGCTTTTCCGATTCAAGTATGCCTTCTGAAATTGAATCTTCATTGCCTCGTGGTTGCAGAGCGGCTAGCAGCTTTTGGCACTCGGTAGGATTCCGAGTGTAAGTCATTTTGTGGCCCAGAGAGTTGTCCTCCTCTGTCCAAACATCAGCGTAGTAGGGTCCCAGTGGAGGCACTAAGTAAGGAGAAAGTGCATACTGTTGAGAATACTGCATGCCTTCTGCGCCCACTGCTCGCTGTTTGAGGAACGAGATGTCCTCCTCGACGTACGGCCGGAAATACGGCTCAATCGTAGTAGAGAAGGTGGAGAACTGCACCTGATTTGGGGGCTTTGCCCTGGTGAAATCCTGGTCGGGGATTTTGCCTGGCAGAAGATCTTTGAGGTCGCGGCTAGGAAAAGAGCCCACCCCGTACCGGGCTCTCAGATATTCGGTAGAGTTGTTTTCAGGATCCTCCTTGAAAAGCCCTAGGGCCTCAATTGACAATTTTTCTTCCGACAAATGCACATTTCCCACTACTTCAGAAATAGGAGCAGCAGCTATCTCCTGGGTTTCCACCAGAGATACAGCTTCGGACGACAGAAGAGTGGCAGTCGCAGCGCCCTCGACCGCTATTACCGGTTCATCTTCCATATCTACGTCTTCATCTCCGTGTTCAACGGGTTCTTGTTTTATTTCAGGCGGGCTGTCAACATCTTCGCTTTTGATAGTCACCGAAACGTCGGCAGACTCGCTTGGAGCCAGCATTCTGCGCCATTTGGTGAGTTTGGCTACTTTTTGGCCAGAATGGTCGGCCGCAACAGCCAAAGCTGCCTCAACCACTGCTAGGCACTGCTTGACCCGCGACAGCTGGGGGCCTCGAACCGATTCGGTTGCAAATTGTAATAAATACTGGTGGGCTTCGTCCAGCGATGGAGGCGATGGAGGGGTGGTTGCCCGGGAATCCGCCATACTGGCAGCAGAATCATCGCTAGCAATGTTCCCAATGGCTGCCAGCGACCCTCTGTGAGAACTTGGTAGTGGTCTAGCTGGGGTGGATTTGTCTGCGGCCTGCGACGATGCTCGTGAAGGACCCTTACTGGCTCGACCTGAGCCGGTCGCACCATGCGAGCCTCGGCCACGGGCCAACTTTCCGCCACGTCCTACCATGAAAATTCTCTTGATCGATGGACTGGTGGGGAGCGCAGAGAATAGGTTGTTTTGATGGATTCGCTGCGATTCGGGTCTGCTGTTTTGCTGAGCTGGCTGGAGTTGGCTGGGCTACGGTGGACGGCTGGGGTGATGCGGGCGGGGCGGGGGCCGAGTATATCTGAGAACGGCGGAGTTACCTGGGTTTAACAGGAAGACAGGAAGGAAACCAGGAATACAAGGGGAATTGAGGAGGGTCGACAGGGTGGAAATTGGACTGTAACAGTTAAGGTGTATTTCTGGAAGATTAACAGTGGAAAACGTGTTGAATTGGTTATTTGATGGCCGGTGTTGGTGCTGTTGGCCCCCCTCCCCTCCAGATGCTGGATGCCGCAATGCTTATGGTTGGAGCCTCCCGTTGGAATATGCCTTGTTTTGGTGGGGTCCTTGCAATTCTCCCGCCTATAAACAGGTTCACCACCAACCAACTCGCCAGCCACTCACTCCCTCACTCACCCAAGCAACCGACCAACCCACCACCAAACCAAACATGGCCGACCAAACCGAAGCACTCAAGCTGCAGAAAGACATAGTAAGTAGCACAGTGCGCGTTTGACGTCACCCACAAAAGTGCAATTCGGTCCGTGCTAACATTTCCAGCTCGTGAGCGCGTTTTTCGGACTCGCCAAGGCGGCTCAAGAGGCTTCCAACGCGGTGATCGATTTCGTGAAGGTGCTCGATGTCGATGGAGTGCCCGCCAGTTCTGATCTCCAGCAGCTGGCCGACGTGATTAACAGCACCAAAAACGCGCTTTTGGGGCCAACCAAGAATAAACGCAAGGACGACAGCGATGAACCCGACGCTGTCGATGGAGAGGTCAAGAAAAGGAAGAAGCGAGCCGTTATACGTGACCCCAACGCGCCGAAGAAGCCATTGACGGCCTATTTTGCGTATGCGGCCCAGGCTCGTAAGGCCATTAGTGATGAAAGACTCGCAAAAGGTCTGCCTACACTGTCGAGCAATGAGATGACAGGAATTGTCGCTCAACAGTGGAAGGAACTGCCGGAAGAGGCCAAGGAGAAATTCAAGGGTGTATACAAAAAGGAGTGGGAGAGCTACCTTGTGGTCAAGAGCGACTATGACAAGACCAAAGATGCTCCCGTAGTACCTGTGATCGATTCTGAGTCAGTATTGGCTCCTGCCGATATTGTGGATGTTCCAATTGGCCTGCCAATTGAGCTTATCGAGCCCAAGTCTGACGAGCGGGATCTTGAAACCACCCCAAAGAAGAAGAAGAAGGACGAGTCTAAGACTCCCGATGGTAAGAAAGAAAAGAAGAAGAGCAAGAAGAAGCATCGAGTGAGCGAGCTCAAAGATAAGGACTCGAAGGAGTAACCTTGTACTGTACTCCTAGGATATTATTTAATGCTGTTCCACGATTTATATTTGGTTAATTGTAGTAGTAAAATGTTAAAGATAATAAAGTGATTTGAATAGAATTAGAAAATATTCGATACGAGTCTTCCTATTTTCTGGGATGTTCCGCGATTTCTAAATGATTTCTGGTCATAGTAATTGTGGTGTATCTTGAGAAAAGAGTGTGCGACCACGAGAAGAACCAATTTATCTTACATCCACCAACGTGTATTCTTGCAGTCAATCCTTTTTAATTTAGATGTCCGATTTTGCCTTTAAATTGCCGATTTTCTGTTGAATTTTATACATGGCAACTAATAAATTGCTTACTTTTTACTGTCGTAACTGTGCAATTTTTCTGCACAATACCACATTACTTTAAATTGACAAAAAATTCATCATAATTACATATATTTACAAATAATGAAATGCCATAGCCCACAAGCATAAAGTACTTGAGTACTTTATCGTCGGCCACGCTGTTTCCTAGTCACCAGGCTGATATACGATCTATTGACAATAGCCAGCTTATGCTGCTGCACTTTCTTCTCAAATCCAGGACTCTTCCCATTGATGGCTGCGAGAATCTCTTCAGATAACCTGACGCTGAAATCCTTGGACGGCCGCTTTTCAGCTCCCTCTAATATCCATAGCCAAGCTTGTCTGATTCGTTGAGTCTCAGTGAGTGGAGCTGGCACCATTTCTGAACGAGCACCACCGTCTGTATATCTTCGTAGCTTCATAAGAGGACCCATTCTATCCAACACGTCTTTAAGCTGGGCTATGGGGTCCAACCGGGTCCTTAGATGCACCAGGTATAAAGCCTGCGACATGGTTCGCTGGGCCCGTGCCTTGAGACCATGCCGCATGATCAAGTTGGTTAGATAATTGATGGTCTCATCATTTCGGAGTGGAATGGCTTTATGCTTGAGCTGCTGCAGTTGCAGGAGCTGCAGTTCGCTAGGCTTGAATCTGTCCAAGCCCTCGGCTCGTGCCGATTCTTCCACATATTTGACGAAATTAAAGTCCTCAGCATTTTTCATGTTTTCAGGAACAAAAGATTTACTCGGGGAAAACGACGACTGTCCATTTTGGGTTAATTCATTGCGGATATCTCGAATGGACTGGATCCACGCCTGGGCCTCGGCATCTGCCTCATCCCGGGTCAGTTTCTGGCCTGTCTGGGTCTGTTTCAATGCAGTGAGATGTTTGGCAGCGTTTGATACAATGGGCTGCGAGCTGGCAAACCGACGGGTTACCAGGGAGCGAAACATGAGGTTATGTGATGGTTGGTTTGGTGGAGTGAAAAATTCCCAGTGGGTTGGTGGGTTTGTTTGAGTGGTGCTGGGACAAAAAATTTCAGCATCGCCAACACCACCAGGATGATTCGAAGGGGTTTGCGAGCACAGCACCTGTGCCGTGGCTTTTCCAGTGGCCGTAAGGCTCTCAGTGAATATTCAGGGGAAAGTCCTGCTGAAATTCTCGAGCTGGGATTCCAGAAACTTGCAGACAAGAATGCTCAAAAGACTGCAGCTACGCTGGAGCCGCTGCTTAAGGCGGCCCGGGAGCTTAAAATCCCCGAAGACCAGGTCAAAAAGGTGTACAATGAGGTCGAGGCTGGAGGAAAAGAGTATAAGGAACTTTCTGCGTTTGAAAAGGCTCAGATAGACAAGGTGGATGCTGCTATATTCGGACCGACAGCAAACGTCGACGACACATTCCCGGTATTCAACTACGATGATTTGCCCTCTCTGGGTCATCTGCAACTGCGAGAACATCGTGTTCAGCGAGAATACAATAGAATTGCTGCCTATGATTTGCCTCAGCTCGCACAGTATGCTCAGGAGTACCGAGCACCTACTGGCTCCGATGTACTGAGGTTTAGATACACCGTTTATCTAGGGGAAGAAACCCATCCAGGATCATCCAAAATTGTCGTTTCATTTAATCCCGACCGTTTAGGGCTTGATGATGCTCAGAAACACAAGCTGAAGTTGCTGGCAGGCTCCCGGTTTGATCCCACTAAGAACGAAGTCAAAATCGCTTCACAGAAATTCCCAGAACAAGCGCAGAACAAGAGACACCTTGCAAATATCGTAGGGGATCTTGTGGAGGCTGCCAAAGACAAGTCGGACAGTTTTGAGGACATCCCTCTTGACACCAGGCACATTGAGGCCCGAACCCGACGACTCAAGGCCCGATATCCACGACATGAATTTCCCGAGGAATGGAAACGACCTCAAGATGCCCCCAAGGTGGCTGAGGATCTTGAGTCGCAGCTCATGGGGGTGGTGTCATCAGCACAATAGGGTGTCTAAAGTATCGCATATGTAAATAGTATGATAAATAAGTGTTTTGTTTATAACACAGCTATATGACTTGTTTTTTCCGGTTTGACCTGATCTTCTTTAGGCTTGCTGGCTGTCGATGATTGTATTATGCCGGTATCGACCTCGTCGACTTCTGCCGACCCAGTAGCAACGGCTTTAGTCTCCATAGCCCAAGGAATTGAGGTCAGCATAACACCGGATACTGCCTTTGAGCCGGATTTGTTATTTTCGGTGTCTTTGCCCAGCTCCTCGTCGAAATCAATTCTAGGATAGTCGTCGTTGGATACGCTGAGAATGTTACCCAGAGCCCACAGCAGCTTATCGGGTCGTGCCTTTGAGTAGTACTTAGTGGGATTTTCAAGCAGCTCCGCCAACCGTTGAACAGTAAAAGGCGGCTGGTCGTGGAATTGAACGCTCAGCTTGTTTTTGCACTCCTGAATCAGTGACGGATAGGTATGCTGTGACCCAGTTAACGGATCAACTATTATTGGCATGCTGTCGTACTCTTCGGCTACCTGGGAAATGCGGTTCTCAAAAATAGGTCGGATATTCTGCCAGTCATTTACAGCCCCATTACGTGCTATTTGTTCTATGGTGGACATGGTGTGCTATATATATATGCAATATTTCACTATTTGATGTTGGTGTTTGGTGATGGAGAAGGAAGGTGGAAACTGCCCAACATGATGATTATTAGGAGATCCGCAAGAGCGAGGGTGCCTCGACCACTTGCCAGTCTGTCAGGCTGGTTTCGCTCGTATTCCAGTTTTGATAATATTGAAACTGTGAATCTGGCATTTGATAAATACGAATCTAAGCTGGGCCATTCCAAAGGCGATCCACTGGTGCTTCTGCATGGATTATTCGGATCAAAGCTTAATACCCGAACAGTTAGCAAGGTCTTGGCTCGCGACCTGCAGAGAACGGTGTATTGTATTGATCTCAGGAACCACGGCGAATCTCCTCATGCTAAGCGACATGACTACCCTTCTATGGCTGCCGATGTCGAGAATTTCCTGAATCAGCATAAAATCGGCCCTGCTGTGCTGATTGGACACTCCATGGGGGCCAAGGTAGCCATGGCAGTGGCTCTTGAACAGCCCTCTATGGTTTCGCGTCTTATTCCAGTGGACAATTCTCCCATAGATGCTAGTTTGTCTGGAAATTTTCCGCTCTACGTCAAAGCAATGATGGATGTTGAACGGGAAGAGCCCACTAAGCAGAGCCAAATGTTTGAAATTCTAAACAAATACGAAACCTCAGTGCCAATCCAGCAGTTTCTGCTATCGAATTTCAAAAGAAACCACCACACGAATGTGTTTGAGTCGAGAATCCCCCTGAAAGAACTCGGCCATACCATTGCTATGGGTAATCTGGGCGATTTCCCCTACCTCCCGCAAGATTATCAGTATACCAAGCCGACGATGTTTATTCGAGGAACCGAATCGAGATATGTCTCAGACGAGGCTATCCCAATCATTGGCCAGTATTTCCCTAGGTTCATTCTCAAGGATATCGCATGTGGACATTGGGTTATTTCAGAGAAACCTAAAGAATTCCTCAGAGATGTTAAGGAATTTCTTACTGAAGAGGATTAGCCTGATCCGTCACCTGGAATGAAAAAATAGATCTTTGTTATAACCGATAGACTATACTATGGCAAATACTATTCGCTACCTAATCCCAAAACTTTCACTAAATTAACAAAAATGCAACAACTGCCAAAGTTGTCAACAAACTGAACATCTTTAAGCTAAGCAGCTTCTGTAAAAACGTTTTTCTGACGGGGCCCTTTCGAGGAAACCATGGGGAAGATGGAAGAGTCAATCTTCGAAAGATCGTCTCCTTCTTTGTAGTCACAGGAGGATATCTCATAGCAACAAGGAGCTCAATCCACAATGGATTTTTAAAGAATGCTTGTTCATGAGAGAATGCTTTGAAGCCATGCTCTCCGTGGTAGTTACCGGTTCCCGAATTTCCCACACCACCGAACGGAATTTCTCCGCAACCAACGTGCATTACAGTATCAAGAACAGAGACAGCACCAGCCTTGATCCGCGCTTGTATATAATCTACCTTCTTATTATTGGTAGAGAAGATATACAGAGCGAGCGGGGTGTCGAATTGAGGTCTATTGACGAAAACAACACCGTCAGTTGCGATATCATCGACCTCAATAATAGGCAGAATGGGACCGAAAATCTCATCTTTCATGAGAATATCGTCTTCCGTAACATTTGAAACAATTACAGGAGGTACGAATTTGGAATCGGCCAGTTTTTCCAGGTCTTGTTGGCTGAGTCTGCTGCCAAAAAGGAAATCACCTTTAGTATCAGCAATAAGACCCCTTAGTCTAGCAGCAAGCTTTAGAGTAGGGGCATGAGCAAAGTCGGCCGATTCAGCAGTGGTCTTGCCGTAGAATAAAGCAGCCCATTTGGCCAAGGCCGCTTTGAAAACAGCTGCACTCTTCTTCTCCACAAGAACGTAGTCCGGGGCGACGCACGTCTGACCCGCGTTGACAAATTTACCCCAAATAATACGCTTGGCATACAGATCGATTTCAGAATCACTGCCACTATCAACCAGGCAAGGGGATTTTCCTCCGAGCTCCAGGAGTACGGGAGTGAGGGTCTTTGCAGCAGCCTGGGCCACCACTCGCCCAACATAGGTGCTTCCGGTAACCATGATCTTGTCCCATTTATAGTCATTGAGTAATGAAGAGGACTGAGGAATTGCTCCAAGCACAACCTGGGCCACATCTGGAGACAGATACTTGTCGACCAGATGCTGGAGAGCCCGGGAAACATGGGGAGTATATTCAGAGGGCTTAAGAACAACGGTGTTTCCAGCAGCAATGGCAGCAGCAATAGCAGGAACACTCAAAAAAATGGGATAATTCCAAGGAGAAATCACCAGAACACTGCCCATAGGCCTGAATTGAACATATTTGGTGGCAGCCATAAATCTGACATCAGAGCCCCAGATCCGTTTAGGCTTGGACCATTTAGGCAAGTTATCGATAGCATCGAGAATTTCTAACAGACAATTATGGATTTCCAAGTATTCCGTCTGTGGCCCATCTCGGTGAAGGTCTTGAGCGACCGCAGCCTGGAACTCTTGTCGCATGTCCTGCAAGCCATAGTAAAGATTTCGCAGCTGATCTAGCCGGACCGACACATCCAGCAGCTTTCCAGATTTGTAGCCCTCCTGAACAGATTTAACCGCAATTTTGATGTCTTCTTGAGATGTTTCATCCATGGTGGCGCTGGTTGGTAGGAGTCTAAGATGCTAAACCTTGGAGAAATGAAATAAAGGATGGGCAGCGTTACGCGGGGAAGCACAGCAAGTGGGTTGGAGGAGAGCGCAGAGAAAGCCGAACCGACAAAGGCACAATTGTGGAATATTTATAAATCTTATATGAGGAGTGGAGGAAGTATGGGCATGCGGGAATCGAGCGAGGTGATTTATGAGGTTATTATGATAAATGGCTGCGTAGATCATGGCATTTTTGTTTGCATCGGTCAAGACAACGTCGGCTTGAAGTGGGGAGATTTTGCCGAGATGACAAGGCGGAGCGGAGCCTACAACAATGGAGTAGAACAATGGGACAAAAGCAAACCATAGGACTATTAGAGAAATCGGCTGGTTACGGAACTTCAAAGGGTAGGTGCAAGGGTAGTACAGAGCAGTAAGTTTCTGTTTTCTCACGGCATATCGGGTCAGATTTAGAACAAATTCTTAGCGGTTAAGTATAGATGTATAAATACAATATTTCAGTTATTTCAGAATCCCTAGACCTTGTATATGCCAGCTCAGTCACAGTGCAATTGCAAACAGGCCAGGCAGGAAAACTTCTTTCTACTTATCATATCAGCAAAGCAATCTTTTGGAAAAAGAGTTTGGCAGATTTACTCCTTCAAGAAGGCCTTGGTCATATCAGCATCAGGAATAGAGCCGCAAATGGTCTCGGTGATGATGCCAGTAACAAGGTAGGGATCAATGTTGGAAGCAGGACGTCGGTCCTCAAAGTATCCGAATCCTTCCTTAGCGACGGATCGGGGGATTCGCACCGAGGCACCTCGGTTGGCAACACCCGACGAAAACGAAGCCATGGATGCAGTTTCATGTCGACCAGTCAATCGCATGTCATTATCCTCGCCGTACACAGCAATGTGTTCCTTGTGTCGCTTGCTCAGCTTCTCAATAGCAGCTTCAATGTACTTCATGCCACCTTCCTTTCGCATGCTCTCAGTAGACACATTGGTGTGGCATCCTGCACCATTCCAGTCACCAGCCAAAGGCTTGGGGTGGAACGAGATTTTGACACCGAAATCCTCGGCAACTCTGTGCAACAAGTATCGAGCAGCAGTCAGATCATCGCCCATGGTGATGCCCTCACAGGGACCAACCTGGAACTCCCACTGGGAAGGCATGACCTCGGCGTTGATTCCGCTAATGTTCACACCGGCGTAAACGCAAGCTCTGTAATGAGCCTCGACTACATCTCGTCCAAACACCTTACCAGCACCAACTCCACAGTAGTAGGGGCCCTGGGGGGCAGGAAAACCGCCCGTAGGCCAGCCATAAACATTATCCTGCACGTCAAACATGGTGTATTCCTGTTCGATGCCAAACCAAATCACCTCGTCCTTGTGAGCGGCCATGAGCTTTTCACTCTCATGTCGGTAGTTGGTCTTGTTGGGGGTACCGTCGTTATTCCAGCATTCGGCGAGCACGATGATATTATCACCACCTCGGAACGGATCAGCATAAATGGCGGCCGGTCGCAGGTAGATGTCAGAGTCGTGGCCAGGGGCCTGCTCAGTCGATGAGCCATCAAAATTCCACTCAGGAAGGTCGTCGATAGAAGTAGGCTTCTTGGTCAGAGTTTTGCACTTGGATCGAATACCATTGGTTCCATCGATCCAAAAATACTCGGCCAGTACAGAGCCCTTCTGAGGCAAAGCCTCATACTTGGCCAGCGTGGAAGTGTTTGAAATAGAAGCGGACATAATAAACAGTTATTATGAAGCTAGGTTTGCGTGAAAATTATACGGATTTTATCAAAAGGATAAGATAAAACAGGAAGAAGAGTCACAGCCTGATATATATATATTACCGCAAGCAGCCGAGTATTATCGGTTTAGTTTTTGCAGCGACCTATTACCCGGCCTTATCACGCCGTGTGATTGGCCCAATCCCTTCTTATCTCGGGAAAAGCATACAGAGGGGGTGGAATCAGAAACTTAAACTAATGGTAGTAGCGAATGAAAAAACCGCCATTTGGCATCACCCCGGTGGTTATCAGGACGCTAGCGGTACTGTCCCAAAGCTATATGTTGCTGCTTAAAGCTACTGATTGTCGGCGAGATGTTGATCCCACCAACCGGTCTATTTTCATCCTGCTTAGCCTTCTATCTTTCCCTGGTTTCTAACTACTACTTTTTTATATGGCGTTTTGGCCGCTTTTGCACAGGCTTGCATGTGCGCCCTCCCCCCCCCTTCCCCAACTAGTTTTGAACAGAGATAAGCAGATACCTGAGTTCACTACTCAAACAGCCCACCGATCCAATCCTGTGGTCTGCCATACCCCCGCTTGCGTACGCTAGCCCTGTTTGCATGTACTGTTCATGTAGTCTGCAACCACCTGCAGCTCTTGATAAGAAAAAATCTCGACGCTTTCCTGATCCAACAGAGCTCCGCTTGGCAGAACCTTGTCAATCAATTGCTGCACCACCTCGCCCCGTATAACCGAAAGGTACCACCGCACCACCAATCAGTGCGGCCCCCTAGTAAGCGAAAGGTAGCAGAATGGCATGAAACGGCTAATCCAACCAGCCAACAGCCCTCTCTACCGCTCTATTCCATAGTCTGTAGATTTCCGCTCGATCGTTCTCGTTGAGCGAGCAAATAAATTCGGTAACCAAACCCCGCTGGTTGTCGACGCTTAACTGTTGGATCTGCTGCAAACTATCCCACACCCCCACCGCTAAGCCCGCCGCAATCGCACATCCTAGAGCGGTGGGTTCTTTCATAGGCGGCCGGACCACGGGGATGCCAACAATGTCGGCCTGGATCTGCATGGCCACATTGGAGTTGGTCAGACCTCCATCGACCTTAAGCTGACGGAAACTATGCCCAGAATCCCGGGCCATACATTCCAAAATAGCCCTGGTTTGAAAGCAGGTGGCTTCTAATGCTGCTCGAGCTAAGTGGGCTCTGGTAGTATATGCTGTCATACCCACAATTGTGCCTCGAGCATCTGGTCGCCAATAGGGTGCAAAAAGACCGGAAAAAGCCGTTACGAACACCACTCCACCAGAGTCTTTGACCTGGGATGCCAGTTCGCCCATCTGCTCACTGGTCTCGATGATCCCCAGATTGTTTTTAAACCATTTGACAATGGATCCTGCCACGGCGATTGAGCCTTCCAGAGCATAGGTAGTTGGAGCATTGCCCAGTTTGTAAGCCACTGTAGTAAGTAGCCCGTTTTGCGATTTGATGGGAGTGGTTCCTGTATTATACATGAGGAAACAGCCGGTTCCATAGGTGTTTTTGGCGTCACCAGGACTGACTCCTAGATGGCCCAGGAGAGCACTGGACTGATCTGCAATGCATCCCGATACTGGAACCCCCCTGAACGGAGAGTCTTCGAACTGAATTGTTCCATAAATCTCAGAAGAAGATCTGATTTCAGGCAGAATCAGCTTCTCCACTCCAAAAAACCGGATCAACTCCTCATCGTACTGGCCAGTCTGGATATTCATAAACATGGATCGAGATGCATTGGTAATGTCGGTGATATGACGCCCCGTAAATCGGTATAATAGCCATGAATCTACAGTTCCAAAACACAGATTTCCTTCCTCGTACAGTTCGCGAGCTGTGGCTAGTTCGTCAAGCATCCATCGTACCTTAACGCCCGCAAAATATGCACTAATATGCAATCCACTAAGCTCTTCCACCCGGTCGGCACCAGGTAGAAGCTTCAGGCGCTTCACGGTATCCTCGGTTCGAATATCGCTCCATACGATGGCGTTGTAAACCGGTTCTCCGGTACGTTTGTCCCACAGTATGGTTGTTTCTCGCTGATTGGAAATGCCAATTGCCTTAACCTGGCTCAGAGAAACACCCTTCTCCTGTAGTATCTTGCCAACAGTATCCATACACTCCTTGCATGCTGCCATGACCTCCATAGGATCATGCTCTACCCAGCCAGCATGAGGATATATCTGAGTAAGCTCGACCTGGTACGAGCCCATCGGTTTGAGGGAGCTGCTGAATGCAATGGCCCGAGCAGAGGTAGTGCCCTGGTCAATTGCGATGACATACTCTTCCTGTTTCTGTTCCCGGTTTTCTTCAAACATGTTCTATCACGGTATTTTTCTTGAAATTCTATATGTCTAATAGTGGCAGGCCGGTAGATAAACTTTTGTTAGTTGGTGAGCGAGCGGGATCAAAAACGTTAGGTGGGGTCGCGGTTAGGCAACTCAAAACGGAAGCATAGCAAGAATCAAAGCCTGAACCAAAACCAAGCCAGGCTGTGAAGCAAGCCGGTCGAATCGGTCCAGCAACCCAAAAAGGGACCAAAAGGTTGCTTTGGTCAACGAAGTCCGGTACGCCGATGAGACGTCACACCGAAACTCGGATCCCGATTGCTCTAATCTTTATTGTAAATCGGCTTCTCTGCTCATCCCCCTGGGTGGATTCGAGTACCTGGTGGCCCCCCACAAATACCCCTCCACTACTCTATTCAGTCCACCACGCAATTTCAAAACCTACCCCCCACTACGACCAGCTGCTAAACTAAATAGGAATGAATTAGGTAGACGTTATCATCTTTGATTCAGCCAAACCAACCGATCCTGACTTGAAATGCGAATATTCAACCGATCCCCATAACAAACGCAAGTTGAGTTTATTGGAGTTTCCTCATTTAGGCTTTGCATCCCTTAACATAACGTTATGCTCAGAGCCGTTGGAGTTTTGGGCTGGTGCGGCAAATTTAAAACCGAAGAAAAGAACAGCAGGTGCGAATATTCTCATGGAACAACACAAATCAAAATAACAGGATTGTCATAATCGACGATTGAGAAACTCAAGCAAACATCCCCCGTTTCTGTTCATACGTGATAGATCTGCTTCGTACCACGTGAAAGAATCGTTGCGTTCGGTGGGCACGTGATGCTCGGTGCTTATCTGGGATTTTCTCTCCTCTTGTAAAATCCATCCCCATCATTACACCAACCGCCTCATCCCCCGTCTATCTTATCGGCGATAACCAGTCCGATCTACTGTTTAAACACAAACACAAACGCCGCTTTAAACTCACCGACTTTCCCCACAAATCTACATGGCATACGCTATTTCCCTTCTTCAGGTTGCGCCTGAAAATCCCATTTTTGCTTCCAGAACGGTTCGTTTGAGGCAGGGTGAGGCAATCGCCGTTGGAAGAGCCAGCCAGCAGGGCCTACCTGACATGCAGGAATCCCCAGGCAACACTCGATATGCCGTTAGTCTTCTTTCCAAGAAACATGGCCTGCTGTCTCGAGATGAAGAAGGACTTCATTATGAGGATACCAACTCCAAGCATGGTTCCTGCATTAGTGGCAAACCTTGCGAACCCGGCACCAAGTACTTGCTTCAAGACGGCGATGTACTGCATCTGTGCTCTCGTTCCAGCGTTCCGCTGAAACTGCAAATCACCTCTACTGATGTTGCGGCTGAAAGTGACGAAGAAAGAGAGGATTCTGTGTTCGCTTCCGATGACAAATACATTGGCAAGAACGAAGAGGAGGCCGATAAAGAGGCCATTCAGCAGGAGCTCAGGCAGATCATCAATAACCTGGATCATGAATCTCACGATGACGGTCAGCAGGAAGATGAAGAGGAAGTGGTTAATGAGCTGTTTGATGAACTGCGAGCCCCTCTAGATGAGCTCCGTGAGCAGTATAACATCCCCGTCTCTGATGTCGTCCTGTACACTGATGATGTGAACAGTGAAGACGAATCGGCAGACGATGGCGAGTATGATCCTAGAACTGAGCAGATTTTTACTTTAAATGTGGATGGCAGTCCAACATATCCTTCTGAAGAGGAAGATATCAGCGAGGAAGTCGGTTTTAATTTTGATTCAGATTCAGACGAGGATCAGGCCCCCGAGTTCTCTTCTGTTAAAGTCACGGAAATCAAGTACAACAGCTCTGGTCAAGAGAACCGTAAGACGTATATCATCGACAAGGTTGGTGGCAGAAAGCGAAAGAGATACATTGTTGACGAGGACGAAGAAGATCAAGAAGACGAAGACAAAGATGAGCCACCAACCCAGCGGCCCAGAATCGAAAGACCTTCATTTGCTCGACGAGCACTCACATTTGCAACTGGCGTAGCTGTTGGAGGAGCTGGTGTGTTTGCTGGTCTTCTTTATCTTGCTGGTGAATCGGCATAGATGTTTGCATAGAAACGGAGATTTTTTTCTCTATGCATGTTCACTTTACAGATTACGGTTACCCCATAGGCCATTCTGGCTTTATTTAATTAGTTTTTGTGTTTATTATTTTATATATGCTTTTCAATGAAAGAAAAACAAGAATTCCTGAGAGAGGTCAACGTATCTGATGAAAGCAACATGAAATCTCTCCGGTAGATGCACAAAGAAAATAAATAAATAACTCCACTTTATCTAGATGACGAGATACGTACTTCGACGGTGAAATGATCTTGTTGACTGGCTCATGCCAGCTTAAAAGAGGTGTCTAGGTAGCCTTTTTCAGCTATATGCTCAATGTACGCCAAAATCTGTTCATTTTCACCCTGCATATCACTTTGAACAAGCTTCTTGAATAGTGATGACTTTTCTGGCGCTTCGTAACGCTTGTAAACTCGCTCGTGCGAAAACTGGCACTTTTGACCTTGTCGGCATGATCCAAATGCGGTAAAGTAGCGGCATGGCTGAATTTTTGGCCTAACCGGCTGCTTACTATTTGCAGCAGACGGCATCACTCTTAGCAGCTGCTTTTCCTGAACTCGTTTGGCAGAAGGCCAATTTTTCCTGCGCTGGGCGATCCAATCGTCAACGTTCTCAGTAGCCCTTCGCATGGTTTCCACCAACGCCTGATCCGCCCCACTGAGCGACACTTGTTCAACATCAGGCTTAGGCCGTTTCACGGGGTTTTGAGATTCATCTATATTGGAACTGTTTTGTTTGCGTCTAGGCGGCGGTGGAGGAAGGCTGTAAATGTACTCTTCCATGGCCAGCCAGTAGGAGGTTTGTTGGGAGAAACTGCAAAGGATAATGAACCCCACGCAGGGCTGGGATGTTTGCTTCCTACACAATCTTTAACAATGAGCGGTGCCATTCAAAAGGCGCAAAACTTTATTTTCAGCAAGGATTTCGTGAGGTAGGTGTGAAATTTTGGAGTGTGGGCATGGTCGGATATAAAAAGAAGTCAATTCAATTGCCATTTGACCCATGTCCACCGGCTCGAGCGGGATCTCCCCCCCCCCCCCGCACTTTTTGCTAGCGATCTTAGTACTAACTGTGCAGATGTACGTAAAAACCTCCGGAAAAAGTAGCTCGTAACACCTTTTACTAATCGCAGATATCTGTTCCACGCACTTCTGGGGCCCTGTGTCCAACTTTGGCCTTCCTATTGCTGCAATAGTTGATCTCAAGAAGGACGCCAGTCTGATCTCCGGTCCCATGACTGGATCTCTGATTGTGTATTCTCTGGTATTCATGAAGTACTCTACTGCAATTACGCCGTGGAATCCGTTGTTGTTCGCCTGTCATGCCTTGAACGAATGCACTCAGCTGGGCCAAGGAGCCCGGTGGGTCAACTTTTGGTACATGGGCGGCCGAGAGAAAGCTATTGCTGAACCGGAGGCCTTGACTAAGAGCAAATAAGTAGATATGCTTCTCATAGACTCGTAATATATGCTGATTTCTTTAGTTGGTCCGGATATCCCGGTTAGTCGAACAGACCTTTAGCTTGGGAAGCTCCCTGCGTAGGGCCTACGGCTGCCTCCTGCATGTCATCCAGACGCTGGCTGAATGCCAATAGTTCCTTTTCAAACTCCTCATCCTCCTCATCGGTGCTCATATGTATCTCCACTGCTGTACTGGGCTCGGGGTCATGAGCCGATTCATCCCACACAACTGTAGCCGGCCTTTCCTCGGTAGCATCGTGGGTAAGTTTAACCTGGCTTGGTCCGGAGGTTGCAGCACTGCGAATAGATACTATTCCCGGTTTATTGTTGGTCTTAACAATGCGCCGCTCTTCGCTATCCTCGTCATCTTCGTCGTCTCCATCTGCGTTGGTCATGAAAATGAAGCGAAGCCCCACGCCTTCAGGCACAAGCGGGCCTGTCACTTCAAGCATCATGGGGTGTCCCGGCTGTGAAATAGAACCTTGCAGGAAAACGCTGGAGCCGCTGAGTAGCGCTGATGTTGGAGCAGAACTGTGCTGGACAAAGCTTTCGGCAAGACTGGCTAGCACTGCGAACTCCTTGAACCGGAAAGAAATCTCTGTACTCAGGCGGATATCCATGGAGTCAAATTGACTCAGAGCTATTGAGATTTGCGTCTGCAGCGGTTGTTTGAGCAGCTCCTTGTCGGAAATGACCGCCCGAGTGAAGGCAGTCAGAGTCACAAACTTATCGCCGAAATGTAAACCCATTTCCTCTGCTCGTGGGGAAATATGGTTCAGGCAGTTTTTGATGACGCGGCCCTCGCATTTAAACCACGATTGCACAGAGTTCTTGTCGAGGCCGCCGTGGTAAATGGGCCCCGCTTCCATGCAAGCCGTAGTAAATACCTTGGTCATTCCATTCTGCAAAGTCATATCTATTTCCAAAGACCATCCCGGCCCGGATTCTCCAGAATCGAACGTCAGCTGACAACGAACCACGGCATTTTCCTTATCGAGGCGGCGAAAGATGGACATCAACGTCTTGGATTGGATTTGAAACCGCGAACTGGTCATAGAGTATTTGTATCTCTTTGCTTCTCGTCCATTGGACACCCCTACGCCCGAACCAGGGCATTTGTAGACGGAGAAAAAGCCCCTGAGGAACTCCATCGTGGCCAAAACGCTCTCAGATGCATTAAACCCGGCCAAAACCAGCTTTTCGGGCGAAATTTCAAACGCAACATATTCACCGATGCGTGCCACAGCTATTACTGCTGAATTCCAGCACCGGAGTGATGGCAAACCGTCGATCACCGCGGAGTACGCTAGATCAGGCATTTTGCTCAAAAGCGTGGCTTTTTACAACTTGACATCATCATCTTCACCACCACGTTTTTTTAGAAACTTACACAACACACAACAAACCACAATGGCAACAAAGGCTTTGATTTTGGTGAGTTGCTTGATGATATATTCGAATAATTAATTGATGAATGCTAACTAAATGTCCAGGTCGGCGGTGGAACCCGAGGAACTCGTTTCAGACCTCTTAGTTTGGACACGCCCAAGGTATGTTTCAGTAAATTGTATATAGAAATGACTGTAGATTTTTGTGAATTTTTTACAGGGCATTTCTCGTTGTCGCGAATTTTTGCAAGCTGACTGACTAAAAAGGTGCTATTCAACGTTGGCGGAAAGGAAATTCTATCTCATTCGGTCGATGCAGTGGCCGCTCTCAAGGAGGTTCAGGAGGTGATTCTCATTGGATTCTATGAGGATTACATTTTCCGAGACTTTATTGCCCGAAAAAATAAGCAGTATCCCCATCTGGTCATCAGATATGTGCGGGAATACAAGGCCATGGGTACGGCAGGGGGTTTATACCATTTCCGAGACGTGATTCTCCGGGGTTCTCCCTCCAAGTTTTTTGTCATCCACGCCGATGTATGCTCTTCATTCCCTCTCAAGGAAATCAGCCAGTTTTTCGACGACAAGAAGGCCAGGGCTGTGATAATGGGCACTCGAGTCCCGGCCAAGTATGCTACCAATTTTGGTGCAATTGTGGCCGACGAGAATCAAAAGGTTGTTCATTACGTCGAGAAGCCCGAGAGCAAGATCTCTGATCTCATCAATGCTGGTGTTTATTTGTTTGACCAGAGTTTGTTCGAGGTCATTGCTGCTGCCAAGGCTGAAAAGGAGCAGAAGATTCGAGACGTTACCGTTTTCAGTGACGACTCGGACCAGGATGTTTTGCGACTTGAACAGGACATTCTTGTCAAGCTTGCCGACACGGACTCATTTTTTGTCTATGAAAGCAAGGACTTTTGGCGACAGATCAAGGAGGCTGGTTCTGCTTTGCCTGCCAATGCCCTGTACCTGCAACAGCTATTCCAGACTGATCCTAAGGCTCCAGGTCTAGCATCTCCCTCGGCTACCATTGTCCCTCCAGTGTATATTGATCCTACTGCCGAAGTAGATAGCACTGCTAAGCTGGGTCCCAATGTTTCGATTGGAGCCAATGCTAGAATCGGCCCTGGTGCTCGAGTTAACGACTCCATTGTTCTTGACCATACCGAGCTTCAGCCCAACTCCATTGTTCTACACAGTATTGTTGGCTCAGGCAGCAAAATCGGCAAATGGGCTCGAGTCGAAGGTCTTCCTACCAACTACCAGGATTACTCATCTTCCTCTCTCAAGGATGGAGTCAAGGTCCAAAACGTGACCATTATAGCTTCTCATGTTGGAGTTGGTGACGAAGTTCACATCCAGAGCAGTATTGTTCTGCCTCACAAGGATATTAAGACTGATATCAAGAACGAGGTTGTGATGTAAGAAAACTTTGGCGGGGGAGTTACACTACGTAGAGTAGAGCAAAGTATGTATGCAGAAGACAGATATATATATATATGCCAAACGTTTGATTGTACGGAAAGAGTATGTAACTATCTGCGGTGATAAGCAAACGAATAAATGAGATTTATTTGACTAGCAATGTTGCTCTGTCTATTGTAGCCTATCCTCTCCATCCCTCTTGATGCTCCTTAATTGATCCAATATACTACTTCATATATTTTCCAGCCGCACTACACTCATTTTTCACTCAAATTTTCATTTTCCATCTCAACACAACTATACACAACATGTCTGAAGCAGGCGATCACAGCAGAGACCCATGCCCGATTGTCATTCTGAATGATTTTGGAGGAGCTTTTGCCATGGGAGTGATTGGCGGCACCATCTGGCATGGCATAAAAGGGTTCCGAAACTCACCCATTGGAGAACGACGAATCGGAGCCATTTCGGCCATCAAGGTGAGAGCCCCTACAGTTGGCGGAAACTTTGGTGTATGGGGTGGACTTTTCTCGACTTTTGACTGTGCCGTCAAGGGAGTTCGACGGACCGAAGACCCTTTCAACGCTATCATTGCTGGCTTTTTCACTGGTGGCGCCCTTGCTCTGCGAGGAGGATGGAAACACACCCGAAACTCAGCAATCACCTGTGCCTGTGTCTTGGCAGTATTCGAAGGTGTAGGTATCGCTATGCAAAGATGGATGGCGTACGGGCAAAAACCCGTTTCTCCCCAACTACCCGAGCAACCCCAGGTTCTTGGAGCATAAAACTTCCCTCTGTGGCCCTTACAAAGGCCCCTGTATATATTATCATATGCATGTCAGCCGGTTATTTTTTTTCTGTTGAATGCTACCTCCTATCTATTACCGCTCTTTCGGTAGCTCGTGATGAGAACGAACCCTCTAGTCATAGCTTGTTTTGACCTTTTGTAATACAATGCAATGCAATCTTTCTATTATATTTATGTAGCTCATAGTAGTCGCTCATGATCACTATTGTCCGATGATCTTCTGCCTTGGTAGCCCGCTACTATACCCATTGAAGGTCCCGTTCCTTCGTATGGCGACGGAACTCGCTCCAACAGGGTCGCATTTTGCATCTGAGGCGGATATTGTGCTTGCAGGTGGTCTGATCCTTGATATTGTGTGTATCCTGAGTAAGATGTGTTCACGTAGCTCAGAGGAGCCCCATTTAAACCATAGCCCTCATAGCTGGGCTGGAGATAATCCGACTCATAAGCGGATCGAGAATGGCTTGACACCGGGTAGCCAGGCTCATGGCCCCCTTCGTAAGGCCTTAAATAGGTTTGGTCATCAGTTGAGTTGCTATCTATAGCATATTGGTCTCCTGTGCCAAAATTATGCGCGGCATATGGCACAGCTTCATCCCGGAATGCCCTCGGTGCAGTATCGAAATTAAGCTCGCTCTCAGGCACAATGTCGAACATAGTTGTACCGACTACTCGCGACGCCCGTTTATCCGCCTCTTCTTCACTCCCGGTAGGGTAGTTGTCTTCAGCAAACGGGTCCTTTGGTTCTTGTCCTCGCTTGTTGAACTCGTAACCCATAATATACTGGTCATCATCATGCATTCCTTCGTGGAGGAAATTGCACACTCTAGGCAGTACATGTTGAGCTTTGGCATGCACCATCGGAACCGATAGCTTCTTGTTAATTGCCGGGTTCTGGTATCGCTCTGAGAGCAACAGTGACGACTCCTTATCCCAGTCGCTTTTGTCATGGGCTCGGCATTCCTCTATTATCTGCCTTTCACGATCATCAGGAATAAAATAATCAAACTTGCTCCTAATTCGGCGAGATGTGATAATCCAAAAAGTCAGCAATACCACAAAAAGCGGTGCAAGGGCAGTCGCCATTTTCCAGTCGCCTTTGATCCAAACAACACAGACCATCATGAGGTTACCGAATCCCGTAGCAAACAACAAAAATTTATGAGCCAACGGCCAGTACATGCCGTCACTTTCGACCTTAGTAACAAACATATACATGAGGGCATACTTCTTGAATATGACCGAACTGGCAAGGTATAAGCACAATATCGGTAAAATCACTGGTTGAATACCAGTAAAACATAAACCAATCGTAGTATAAAAGAGAATCCAGTTGTAGTTTGTAGCAAATAAGTACGGTTCGGGGGCTGTCCACTGAATGATTTGACGGGGTGTAGGAGACATGAAATGTTTCTGGAACGACTTCCAAGATAACGATATGAGTTGCAAAAGGTCAACTACTCCAGCAATATTGGCTCGAATCAGATACATCACCCAGAAAGAGGATGCATTTATGATAGCAGGCGCTATTTGTTGGCCAAGTCGCAACTCGCTCCAAGCTTTGGAAACCGTCAAATCCCCCTCTGAGCCGTTAATAAAACTCACAATCTGTGCTCCAACATTCCAAGCCACGCCAATAATTGTGACCACAAAGAAATTGTTGAAAAAAAAGAAAATGTACAATTTCTTCGTAACGTCTCTTTCCCGCTCATTTTTCGTTATTCGTCCTTGAAATTGAGACATTCTTCGCATGATTATTGGCAGCACCAAGAAAATCAACGCAGTAACCATGGGAGATAAGAAACCTTGAATAATAGCAAACAAGGTAGGATGTCCGTCTAGAAACGTCTGAAAAGCTGACCAGAGCTGGCCAATTCGAGACAAATCAGTGATAAAACAACCAATGAAGGCATTAGGTACAATCCAAAAGATGAGCAATAGGAAGAAGAAAAAGTTGCCCCAAAACTGCTTGGAGCCTCTCTCAACACGTTTGAGAATAATATTGGGCCAAATGATGTCCGATGGCCGCGAGGCAAGCTGTACAAGGACCTTTCCTCTTCGTTTGCCATGGGCACTGCCCAAATCCTTTGCTACCGCGTGACAATCCGGTTGAGTATAATATGATACAAAGCCAAAAGTCATCGTGGCATTTTCGTCAATGCTCTCTCGAGCATTGACAATTTTGTCTTCCAATGCGTTCAACCTCTTTCCATAATAATCAATTGCGTCTACCTTGCCTGGGATAGTCTTTTGGTCATCCTTGAAAGGCTTGCATTGGGGCCTGTTTGCCGGTAGATTGTCTGGATCTTTGAGATACTTTGCCAGCACAGATTCCAAAGCGTAGACCGTCTCTGTATGCTTCTCTAAGAGCAGCGTGACCTGCTTGGAATCTCTGCCAATTTTGACCTGCTGAATCTCATTCTGATGGGATCCTTTGATGCGCTTGTCCCAGGATCTCATGAGCTGAACCAAACCTTCTTCAGAACAATTATTTTTGGGGATTTCCATAACAGTCAAAGTACGAATAAACAGCTGCCTCTGGTACTCCTGAGTCATGAACGTGTCTCGTCTAAGCCTGATGACTTTGGACAAGTTAGTCCACAGAAAGAACAGCACAATGGCATCAACTGCATAGGTCAGAGCAATATGGGCTACCACTGGGGCTCCCGTAATAAGTGAAGGGGTCATTAGAATGAAGGCATCGTTGACCCTGCTCAGATCGTCTGCAGAAGCAGATTCGGTATTGTAGTGGACATTGACAGGAATAGCCACACCGCATACCAGAATGGAGAGGAAAAACGTCATATTTCTGCACATTTTGACGAAGCGAATAAATAAAGCAGCATCGAGCCCCAGCTTCTCGATCAGCTCGGGCTCTTTGACTTTGAACATGTGGAAAAACCATGTAAACAGCCCATTACTGAGCGGAGTAGGCCGCTTGTTGCCGGCAATGTACTTGACTTTGGGTGCGTAAATCAGGCTATGTCGAGGCCGAATCACACAAAAAACAGCCAGCAGAATAATCGACCCTCCAAAAGAAATAGCTAGACCTGCTATCACCGATCGTGAAGAGTATCGAGCACTGGGATTAGCAAAAATATTCCCCACCACCCACAAAAATCTCGAATAAATCACCTACTTATCAAACGAACTCTGAAGAACAGACTGTAAAAATAGGTTAGCACCCCGCTTTAAAAACAGCAGGCAGCAGCAGTTTTTTCAGGGGAAACTGAGAAGAGCAAGCAAAACGGCAACGCCACAGCTAAGCAACTTACCAGCAGCTGCTCTCCACCATCTGCATCGGTGTCCCGAGGAAATAGAGAGTTCATGTCTCGGTTGGCGGTTGGTTGAATAAAAAAAAAATAATAATTTGTGGTGCTAAAATTATATTTACCTTTGGTAGTGCGTGCGGCTGACACATGCCCACGCACCTTAACAGGAAGTGATCGTCGAGGAGCTCGACGGGCTGCATGAACAGTTCATAGGAAAGAGCAGCGGTTGAGGTGGTTTTTTTTTTTTGATAAATACACATGCTAGATCATACGACTTGGTTTCAGTATACTATATTACTGAGATTGTACTTTTTCAGCGTTAACAGCTCCAGGGCTTCTATCTCTAAAGGTGCCCGCAGCCCCATGCCTAGGAACTACCTGAAACATGGAACGACTCCTTCCAACCGGAAATGAATGACACCTCTGAGCTGTGTAGTTTTACATGAGGAATGAGGTTTATTCTAGGATAATGGGGTTTTCCAAGGATTTACTGGCTGCTGGCTGGGGTTTCGAACTGCTTAACACTGTTAAACATTGCTTAAACTATAAACTTGGGTTTGTTTCCCTCCATGTATACCTACACATCCCTGCACCATATACATGTGCACCGACATATCTCGGTCAAGTAAATACTGTAACTCTTTACATAGCTTATTTTTGTATCACATTTTACACACTCGTATGCACAATCATATTTTTCACTTTCAACCGAAAAACTTGCTTAGTGCTGCTCGTTCCTTTTTTCTTCTCTCCACCTGGCTGTTCTTGGCCCTTGCTAGCAGCTGCTGGATACCTGCATCATTAGGAACGAACTTCAACGCTTCCTGCAGATCGCTGATAGCACCTTCCTCATTCTTTGCAATCAAATTGGCAGATGCTCTTCGCGAAAGAGCCTTGCCCTTTTGCTGGCTGCTGATGGCATCCACTGATAAAGCGTCGTTGGCTGCAGAGATGGTCTCCTGGGCCAGATTCAGTTTCAGGGCACTCAGGGCAACATTCAAGTACACGGAGATCTTCAACTTGTACAGCTTATCTGTGTCCTCGGCAGAAAGATCATCGGGGAAAAAGTCCTTGAGGTATCTCTGGGCCTTTGTATACTTTTCATGGGCCTTGTCGAGGTTCCCTTCCTTGAATAGCTTGGTGCCGATTTCCTTGATCTGGCTGACAGCATTGAAAACCGTTTCCGGATTCTTCACATCAATACTGGGCTCATCCTTGATAGAAGCCTCGAACGCATCTCCTGTGCCGTCGTCTATCTTAGGCAAAGGTGCATCCAAAGCATACTCCCCACAGTCAGTTATAACCACCTCTTCGTGAGGCTTGTCTCCGCCATCAGTAGGAGTGTTTTCCACTGTTCGTATCACCGATCTACCGGCAAGTACTTTGCCAAAAACCACGTGCTTGTTATCAAGATGAGGAGTGGGAACGGTGGTCACGAAAAACTGAGATCCGTTGGTATTAGGACCGGCATTTGCCATAGAAAGCAGAAATGGCTCAGTATGTTTGAGAGTAAACGCCTCGTCATTGAACTTTTCACCGTATATGGATTCTCCGCCGGTACCGTTGCCCCGGGTGAAATCTCCACCCTGAATCATGAAGTCTTTGATCACTCGATGGAAGCTAGAACCTTTGAAGGTCAATTCCTTTCCAGAGGCACCCTTGCCTTTTTCGCCAGTGCAAAGAGCTCGAAAATTCTCCGCTGTTTTAGGAACTACGTCAGGAAACTAATTTGGATCAGTTAGATTGGATGATCTGAATCACAGTTAAGGATGAATCTTACCAGCTCAAAGACCACCTTGCCTTGCGGTCGTCCTCCGATAGAAATATCAAAAAATACTCTGGGATTGGCCACCATATTCTTATTATTACTATTTATTTTATTTTGCGTGCGCTGTACAGTTAAGATGCGAAATGTCGCTGAGTTGAGCGAAACCGAAAGTTCGAGAAGAGAAGTTAAAACTGTCCCGTTTCCGCTTATGTAATCGACCCCGCGGTCTGGATATGGCACAGAGCAGGCACGATAACGGAGCAGCAGGATAACGGAGCAAGCAGGTATATGGCAGATATCACTGAAAATAACAATATACAGAGGATAATCAATATCGCTGGTCCTCCGCTTATCCTTGGCAGGTCTTCCTTTGCGGTTTCCGCGCCTTTTTCTTACTCGTTTATTTGCGGTCTGTATATCTCCGCCGTTCCAACCCAATAATATTGAACAGCACACAGCGGAATTACGATAAAAGTATCCAATAAATAATAAAACAGGCGGGGGAGTTAGTAACGGAATGACTTCCAGCTGTTATGATATCCGTCGGAAATCTCTCTTATATCTCCTATTGCTGTTAGCTGTGCAATTGGTTTTGCTCGCCTGGTCAGCTTTCAATTTGTCGATGTTCTCTTGCTGCTTCCCACAAGCCAAACAGCGACCAAATAATTCCAATATTCCAGATCGATTGTAATAGGGTAGGGCTCTGCAAGTAATAGGAAGTCGGCATTATCACTTGCTGTTTGTTTAGAATGTCTCTGATCCGGAATATCCAACATTTCGGCCTTGCTCCGTCAAGGATTACCTGGTACGCTGGATCGAAACATATGATCCGGCGGATTCATGGCACTCCAATCCTCAGAGGTTCATTCCCACATCTTTTAGCTACTCCAAAGATCTCGTGTCCTTCTTTTTACCGGGCGTTTTCAATGAAATCATCCGTATCGAACCAGAAAGAACCTGTGGCGGACGAGAAGAGCCTGCCTAAAATCCGCCGGGCGGCTGCTGCTAAGCAGATTCTCAAGAACTTGACCCCCCGCGAGAATATTTATACTGTTCCGAATATTCTGACCTTCTCCCGTCTGGTATCAGCCCCTCTAATCGGCTATCTAATTGTTTACGGTCACCCTCATTGGGCTTTGGCCCTCTTTGCATATTCCTGCGTGACAGACTTTCTCGATGGTCAAATTGCACGAAGATACAATCTACAATCTGTAGTTGGGTCTGTGATAGATCCCTTGGCAGACAAAATCCTAATGGTTACGTTGGCTTCTTGCCTAGCCGTTTCGGGTGATATTCCATTGTACATGGCTGTGTTGATTCTTGGTAGAGACGCACTACTCGGCATATCAGCGTTTTATTACCGCTATATCTCTCTTCCTGCTCCTAAAACGTTTATTCGATACTGGGATTTCAGTATACCCTCTGCAGAAGTCCACCCGACGCAGATTTCCAAGGTCAATACCGTTTTACAGATGTTCTACTTAGGATCGTCTCTTCTCCTCCCTGGAACCCAGCATCTGGTCGCACCCGAGACTTTGAGCTACTTTAGTGAAGCACTGAAAGTCTTGGAATACACAGTTGCTACTACAACGGTGCTTTCAGGATTGTCGTACGTTTTTTCCAAAGATGCGGTAAAGATTCTCACCCCTCCAAAATAACTACGCTCGTAATATAGATGTATTGCATATGCATAGAAATATGAAATAAACGTGTTCATGTACAAATCATTGCTTTTTCTTTATCTAATATATGTACCGTGTTCACCGACTAAAGGCGATGTCGTCAATTCGAAGAATACTCTTGCAGGTCTCGGCAGCAAGGGTAATTGCACTGGTGCTCACCAGAACCGGCTGAAGCACATTTTCATCGGCAATGTTGGTAGATGTGCCCCGTCGGATGGAAACACCGGCATTGATTTCGCCGCTCTCGTGCTTGTTTCGAAGGTCTGTTACCACCTCTATAGAACTCATACCAGCATTTTCAGCCAGTGTGGTGGGAATGATCTCAAGAGCATCAGCAAACTCTTTCCAGCAGATGGCTTCTGTGCCTGAAAGACTTCGAGCTTCAGCGGACAATCTTCTTGAGATTTCAATTTCAGGAGCTCCACCGCCGGCAATCATGGCTTTTTCCTTAACAAGGCATCTGATTACACACAGGGCATCGTGGATCGAACGTTCACTTTCGTCTAGAATGAGTTTGTTTGCGCCACGGCACACAATAGAGACAGTTGAGGGAGGGACGTTTTTGGAACCGTATACTCTGATGGTTCGAGAGCCGTTGCTTTCGACCTCCTCTACCAGATCAGCCACCCCAAGACGATCTTCAGTGAAGGAATCAATATCTGCAATGGGTGTACAACCAGTCGACTTGCAGATAAAGCCGATTTCTTCTCGTTCAATGTCTTTAACAACCATAATGCCAAGTTTGGACAGGAAATGTAGCGACAAGTCATTAACAGCGTCCCGCAGAATTGATTTCTGGATAAACAGCACATTGCACTTGGCCTTTTTGATCTGTTTACACATGTTGAGCAGGTAAGCCCGCTCTTCCTTGAGAATCTTATCCATCTGCCTGTAATCGTTGACCACAATGTGGTTTTCCATATCAGGCTTGGGAGGAGAAAGTTGGAACTGAATCAAGCCGATTCGTGCCTTTTCCATGGAAGAAGGGCCGCCAGCAGATTTGATTGCTGACTGAGTTAACACCAGTCCGTCAAACAGCTCAGTATCGTCAATTGTTCCTCCAACCTTCTTGATTAGCCTGATACTGTTGAGATCTACATTGGTAGCAGTGGCCGAATCAATTACTCGCAAAACCGCATCTACAGCCATGGGGGCTATCAAAGAGCTGTACTGGGATACAATCTTGGAATTGAGCGACGTGGAGGCAGCTTTGATTAAAGTCTGTCGATCGTCAATATCAACCTTTTTAGACATTTCCAAAAGCACTTCAACAGCTCTTCGAGCTGCTCGCTGAAACGATTCAGCTATAATGGTGGGGTGAATACCCTTGTTCAGAAGACGCTCGGCGGCTGCCAACAACGCACCTGCGATGATCACCACCGACGTGGTACCGTCTCCAGCTTCAACATCCTGAGCAGCGGACAGATCAACCAGCATCTTAGCAGCAGGATGCATCACGGCCATGTGCTCCAAGATTGTATGTCCATCGTTGGTGATCAAAACCTCGCCTTTGCCGGTCTGGACCATCTTATCCATACCTTTGGGGCCCAATGATGTACGGATAGCATCAGCAACAGCACGCGCCGCCAAAATATTGGCCTTTCGCACCTCCTGAGGTTTTTCCTTGTCTCTGAACAGCGCCTTAGACGGGTTGTTCACAACTTGAGTAGCCATGATGTTGGTAGTTAGTTGGAAGAGTGAAAATGAAAAATACAACGCTTAAATGAGAACGGTGTGGAACTTTGCTGGAGAACACCGAGATCAACGACGCCATACCGCGAAAATAGGGTCGAAAAAAAGCTTGATGAATTTCAAATTGAGACCTCTTGTTCAACGGCTTGTTTGATCCATTTTCCCGCTGCTGCTGCTAGAAATAAGCTCGCGCAGCACGAATGAAGTGGTCACGTGCCTCTCATCATTGAAAATTCTCTAGAGAAGAGAATAGAAGCAGCTTCGCCAAGCTCACATATGACATAATTTCGGCAATGGATATTTTTCAGCTGGTCATCGGATGACAGCCTGTTACTTGTATTTTCATTATTAGTTCACAGTGTAGCTGAATCGGCGCTTATGCTCAGTGCCTGAAAGGTCACGTGCCGATCACCATTTGAGCGTCAGCTCGAACAGTTCAGAATCTTCCCCAATGCCCGTCCCTATGCCAGTCGACGAAAACGAGCCTCGGGCGTCCGTAAACCACGTAGATAACTGTGCAGTACAGAGCTGGTATCATATGTACCGGCGCCTGATGCCCAAAGCCCGACTGTTGACAGCCCCGCCGGCTTTTGTAGAGTATTTGAATCAGGACGGTATCCGAGTGCCCAGCGATGGGTACGAATGGACACAGGCGGAACGGTCACAGTCAGATGAAGAGGACGATGACGAGTCTGATCCCTCGTTGAAGTTTATTGATTTTCACCGGAAAGTAGCCAGTACTATAGCCGAACTGGGGGGATCGGTGACTCCCAAGCTTAATTGGTCGGCTCCTAAGGATGCACAATGGATTTCAACCACAAACAATCTCAAGTGCGTGACTCCTTCAGACGTTTATCTTCTCCTAAAAGCTTCTTCTTATATATCTCATGATCTTACTGAGGCATACGATCTGTGCACCGACAGATCTGCTTCGGAGCCGGCATCGGTCACCGTTGTACTGCGTCAGTGGTTTGATCTGAACCCAGCACTCGAATTCCGTTGCTTCGTGAGAAACAGAAAAGTAGTGGGCATCACTCAGCGTGATATGAACTACTATGACTATCTAGACTCTTTGCAGAATAAGTTGCGAGACGTTATTCTATCGTTTTTCAGTGATAATCTTCAGTCATCATTTCCCGATCCCTCATTTGTATTCGATGTCTACGTTCCTAGTCCCTATAATAAGGTGTGGCTGGTCGACATAAACCCGTTTGCTCAGAAAACTGACCCGCTGCTGTTTTCATGGCCCCAGCTACTGTCTAACGGTGGTGCCGAGCAGGATGTTGATTTCCGTTTGGTCGACAAGCTTGACTCCTCTCGGGGCTTTGGGTCTAAAGAACACACTGAAAATAGCATGCCAAAGGAGTTCATTGATGCTAGTGTTAGTGGAGACGTTGTGGCTCTTGCTGCACAACTCGAGCAGATGCTGAAACAGCAGGAGCTTGAAGAGGAAGAAGAAAACGGCCAGTTCAACGGCAGTGGTTGATTTGATTATCTTCCAGTTCTTTATTGTCTGATTTTTACTTTACATCGTCTAGCATTTAACTCAGAGATGGCCGGCGCTACGGCATCGAGCCCGAACACGGCACTTCAAGCATCAATTATATGTACATTCATATCTAACGAACCATTATGCACGCTGACCAGGTAGCTGTGATGATGCACTCCATGAACTTGGCTCGCACTATATACACGATCACTTTTAAAACTAATCTAAATGGTCTTTATCTCATCTCTCCATATAAAACTGCTTTCATCAGATAACCAACATTAGATTATCTAATCTCAGAATTTTACATATTCGACATCAGTGTTGCTCCTTTCCGGACGTATTGATGCTGATTCGTCCGCTAGGGTCCTGTTTGGCAAGGTTAGTTGGTAGCATTAGCAATCCTAACTTTTCCAACACTTCGGGCTCGATATGCATATCCTTTATCAGTTCTTGATCGGATTTTCCTCTTTTCCTTCCTTCGAGCAATGCTCTAATCTCTTGAGAAGAAAGGAAGGTCTTTGGTGCTGAATCACCGGCTTCTTTGAGCTGATTTACCCGAGCATCAAACTCTTTGCGCTTGTTCACCGCACTCAGCATACTGTTACCCTTGGCATATTCTACGTTTAACTCGTGGAATTCCACAGTTCCAAGCCTTTGTAACCTTCCTGCAAGCATTTGTGGATCTTCACCGTCGGGTCTGTGAGACGGATCTGATGAATGATCCTCTTTTGTCAGCTCATCATAAATATTTAACTGCTTGTCTGGCTCTTGAGATCCTTGTGTTTCTTTTGCAATGGACGTTCTATTGAGATTTGCCTCTTTCTGAACTGTTTTCGGAAGTTGGCGACCTACTTGTTTCGATGCTGCTGAACCCATTTTTGTAGAGGTGGATGAGAGAAAATGGCTTGCGCAGATCAACCATGAAAGCAGATCAGCTAAAGAACCAGGCACGAGTAGCCTGCAATGGAGCGATTAAAATTTGGCCAGAGGCATAAATCTGGATGACATAAAATAGTTTATCATGAGTTTGTTTTGTTTTGCAAATAATATTTAATTATACATGATATTTTCATACGTAATCGGCTAGCGTTTTCCGCTAGCTCTTGAAATGGACAGATCTAACAACATTCTTCTTAATACCTGTAGATTCACCACCATAAGACGAAGTAGGAGCTTGGTAAACTGCTCGCACGCTCTTGAGCTTCTTTTTGGCGGCATCGTACTTCTTTCTCTTTTTGACTCGGGGATTTCTGTTATCCTTCTTTCTGTGGGGTGTGAGACCCTTATTCTTGAGAATCTGGTAGTTGATAGCTCTTTTTGAACCGTCTTCAATTTCATCGTTCAGTTCCGCTAATCTACCCTGTTTAGCAGCTTGAGCGGCCTGCACATGTGCTCTTTTTCTGGTGTCTTTCTTCTCGATGCTCTTGTTTTTGACCATGTCGTAGTATTCATCGTCATGATCTTGTGCACCAGCCGCTGTAACGTCCTCATCTGATCCGAAATCATCAGCTTCATCAGGGACCGAGCTTTTGAGACCACGGAGTCGTGCCTCTTCAAGTAATCTCTTGCGTCTTTCAAATTCTCTCTCCTTGTACGGCAAATCATCATCACCACCATATGCATTCTGGTTGATTCTATTGCTTCGTTGATCAATCTTAGAGGTGTAGAATCGAAGGGTTCTCTTGCGATTCTCCTTCTCCTCGGCATCATTCTCCTGTTCATCATCGCTATTCGAGTTTTTGCTTCTCTTGTGGGACACTTTGATAGCCTTGGGCTTAACAAGAGCAAACTCATCATCGTCATCATCGGCAACGACTCTCTTTTTGGACTGCGGCTCGTCATCATCATTTGATTCAGATGCGAGTGTATCTGAATCAAATGAATCAATAGCGTCTTCAAATGCATCAGAGTCCGCTTCCTGTCTCTGTTCTTCATCATCCTTGCTCTCCTCGCTGATCTGCTGAGCAATTCTCCACAGCTCTCTGGACTTCAAAATGCCCTCCATCACGGCGTGGTTTTTCAAATCCACCCTTCCCTTGTCCACCTTTCCAGTAAACAGAGCGAAATATGCATAGATAGTGCCAACGTAAGTTGACAAAGCTGCGAATTGAATAGCTGCAATGCGGGAATTGTTAGAGCCTTTCTTCAGAACCTTCAGCTTGGGTTCCAGGGAAAACAGTTCTTGTGACAGCGCTCCAACTTCCGGGTACGAGGAGTTGAGAAGAACCAACCTCTCTTCTATGCTGAGCTGTGAAGGATCCTGATCTGGCAAAGCGGTGTTTGCAACTGCTTCTTGCTGAGCTGCCCTGGTCCATTCCTCCATATCATTGTCATCGTAGAAATCCTCAATTTTCAATTCACTCAGGTGCTTCTTTTGAAGGCGCAGAGCCTCTGCTTCTTCTTCTCTGGCTGCTTCTTCATCCTCGATCTTATCTGCTCCATAGTAGTTGTTCTTAGCAGAACCCCAGCCTTCATTGGCATCATCAGCATCTTTTTGATGTCTGTCTCCGTACAGATCTTCGTCGTCTAGGTCACTTTCGCTGTCTCCTTCTGATATTCCTAGTACTTCTTCATCTGAAAACTCCATCTCATCTCGAGCCTTGGGCAGCCCCCCAGCCTCCTCCAATAATATCTTCTCCTGATTCTCATGAAACTCGTCCACCTCATCATGCTCGAAATCTTCCCATGTTTCCTCCTTTCTATGTTTTGTTGTCACTCTCGCCATTTTCAACAAAAGTAGCCGAGCTGAAATATTTTTAATATTTTTTTTGGTCCAACCCTTTTTGCACCAAGTCGCACGGCTGAATCGCTGGACCTTGGTTACCCTGGCAACCAGGCCAGCAGTCAGAAATTAGCTAAAAGGAGCTGAATGTGCTATATCATTTTCATCGCTATTATTTGGTTAAATATGAAATTTACTTCTCATCGATTTAGCTAGCTACATACTGTATTTCACTTTCGTTTTATATGATTCATTCGTGTTTGATATCAATATTATCATAATCGCGGACAATCCTACAAAGCCCTGTTCAACATTTTCTACCGTAAACTGAGAGTAGTTTCACTAGGCATAGCTATTAAGGGCTGGTTACAGTCTCCTAGAGACTTCTAAGATACAATGATTCCACATTGATAGTTCGATTCAACTTTAGTTTTATTGGATGTTGAGTGGTAAACTTTGTCTACCATTTATGTTCTCAGCCGTTCTATTGGCATGATGGATCAAATGTTTGAATCTTGATTGATTGATTGAAATTCAATCTACAAAAAGATCTGGGCACGTGATCGCCGCTGGTAGAAAGCAAGAAGAAATATTCGCCTGAATAACCAATAAATCATGTCTGATGCGTCAGTTTGGTCAACTTGAAGCGCTCAATTGTTTTTCACCAGCTATTCGATCTTTCTTTGTTTCGGCCGCGTATTTTTTCATACTGGTTTGAATCCTTCAAGACATTTGCTGAATCTCAAAGGGAATAGACTAACAGGCCCGATCTAGCTATATTGAGCTTGGATCAGCCAATATCGTTTATCACAGCATGTGATTATGGCGTAAACTGCTGATTTCTGCACCATAGCAAGATCTTATTGAACCAGGGATCGTGCTCACATGCTCCAATAGCTTCCCTGTGCAGGCCCTGCACAATGACTGTCTGGCGATCTTGCCAAATCAAGACAGCATCTCCGGGCAAATAATAATAGGGAGTAATGCGTCTGCTGTGAGTGGACAAGACTGTGCTTGCGTACGCCGTGATTGCGTGCTGAGCAGGGGGGGCGGAGAACACCTAACCGTTTAGGCAACCCCGGATATTGCGTGATGCACACTAAGTTGATGAGATGGATGAACATTATCTACAGAAAGATATAGAGTACAGCCTGAGCCGATCTCATCCTTATTCATAATGGTCTTCGAACAGGAGAAAGATGCATTTTTCGCGAAGCTACGTTTGAGCGATGGAATTGAGCTGGAAAACCGACTTGTTCACGTCTCGCTAGATCATCGGAGAGCTCCCTATGGTGTTTTATCTCCACTTGTCAAGAAGTTTTACTCTCAAAGGGCTCAACCTGGCTCTCTGACTATCTCCGAGCCGGTTGCTATTAATTTTGGTGCTGGCTCGCCTATTTTTGGACCGCTGATTTCCACTTCTGAGCAAACTGAAGCCTGGAAAGAAGTTATACACGATACCCCTGGATATTTTTTTATCCAACTCTATCACTATGGCCGACTAGCTGCCAGAGGATCTATATTGAGAAATCAGGTATACTACAGAGACCATTTGGATGAAGTAGCATATGAAGACATTGCCCCTGTGGGACCTTCTGATGTTGCAGCTGAGGGCTTCAATACTGAATACTGTGACTTGAATTCCACACCTCATAGTCTGACGGAAGCAGAAATCGAGCAGATTATTCTTGACTTTCGAACTAGTGCAGAAAACGCCCGTTCTGGTGGAGCTAGCGGTGTTGAGATCGACGCTGGAAATGGCTATTTGATTGAGCAGTTCCTGGATCCCATTATCAACACTAGAAACGACGCCTATGGCTACAAGAATGAAAAGGGTACCAAATTCCTACACAGTATTCTTGCTGAGGTACGCTCTGTATTTGGTAGAGATATCGGAGTTCACTTTTCCAGGCCGGAGTTTGCAGAAGAGTTTCTCAAGCTGGAAACTGCCTATATTCGGTATAGCGGTTCATCAGCAGCCGAGATTTTGGAGTCTTTTTCATACCGCCTGAAAAGTACAAAGTTGATTATTTCAGGAGCATCTCCTTCCGAGTCTGCATCGCTGTTGAACTCTGGCATTGTTGATGCTGCTAGTTTCTCTGATTTGTTCACCAGCAATCCTGATCTGCGAAAAAGACTTGCCAACGAGCATCCTATTACACCCTATATTGCATCAGAAATAGGCCAGCCCCATGGAGTAAATAACTATCTCACCTATCCCAAGTATGGTGAGGAGAAGGTCCAACTTCCTGAATTTTCCACCAAACTGGAGCCAAAGAAAGTCGCAATAATTGGTGCTGGTCCTTCTGGCATCTCGGCAGCCAGAGCATTTCTAAAGTTTCCCAACCATGAGATTGAAATCTTTGAGAGAAGATCAGTTGCTGGTGGTATTTGGAGCGATAGTAAGAATGAAACTCAAGCTGATTTGACATTTCCTTCTGTGGACACCCTGACTGCAGACCCTCCATTACCGGTCCCTAATGGATTTCTGCCACTGAAAACTGCATCTGCCAAAGTAACTCGGTTTTCTCAATCTCCGATTTACCCTGGTCTCGTTACAAACGTTGCTCAGCAAGTTATGTTTGGATTTACTGCCTTCAAGAGGCCCATTCCTGATGGAGATACCCGCTTTTTTATCCCCAGCGGTGAAGTAGTTGAGCATCTTGAAAAGGTTTCTGCTGAATACAGCCAATATATCAGGTTCAATACCTCTGTCGAACAAGTGACCAATGTTGGAAGCACTGACCGCCCAAGGTTTCGACTAGTCGTCAGACAGGATCTTGGGGATGGCGAGGACCAGTGGGAAGAGAAGTTCTTCGACTATCTTATTGTGGCGGTTGGTCATAACTGGGTTCCTCGAATCCCCGATATCGCAGGTTTGAAGGACTTTACCGGGGAGATCACTCACTCTGCAAACTATCGTGGCCCTGAGAGGTTCAAAGATAAAACTGTCGTTGTTGTGGGCAGCAGAGAAAGCGGTTTGGATATTATGAATCAGATTAGACGCAACGGAGCCAAAAGGTTGTTGCTGGCTCAGAAATCCCCTCACCCTTTTGGTCTGGGCACCGTTCAGAAGGAGGGAGTGACCGTAAAAAGTGCCCTGGAACGACTTTCTGGAAGATCCGCATTTTTTGCAGATGGGACTTCTCAAGATGATATCGATGTTATTATCTTTGCGACAGGGTATCATTTTTCTTTCCCGTTCCTCAGCGAGCTTGATCGACGAGATAAATCTGGCAATCAAATCTCTTACTCTTCTTCTGGTGGTCATTACGTGCAAGGTCTGTATGAGCACACCTTTGATATCTATCACAAGAATATTGCATTCATTGGCCCTCCAGTAGGTACCCCATCTTTTACTGCCTGGGAAAAGCAGGCATTCGTTGCGGCCCTGGTGTTCAACGGGCTCAGCCGTCTTCCTTCGGGCGATTTTCAGGAGAAATGGGAAAAAGATCGCATAAGCCGGCCTGTGATAGGTAAGGCTAACTTTCATTTACTAGTTTCCCACGGAGATCGAGCTACCTTCCAAGAGAATTTGAATCTAGTTGCATCTGATTACTTGAACCGTTATGAAGCAGTCGACGATGAGCTACTTCGAGACTGGCCCGCCGCGTGGTCAGGTGTGTTATTCAAAGCATTTGTCATAAAGAAACAGAATTATTTGAGTAGTTGAGTTTTATTAAGTTATAGGGATAAATATATCAGGTGGATAGCTGTGCGTATATATCTGCAGAGCATACATTTTTTTGTACAAAGAAGTACAGAAATACTTTTTAAAATGGTTCTCTACGAAAACCAAGCCTAGCGTAGTAGTTTTTCCGAAGCAGTTTATTTTTATCCCTATACCTAACTATTCCAATAATTACGGAGATTTACTCCAAGTGAATGATGCCAATCGGAACAGGCTCACCTACCTCCGTTGATTCCCCATCCTTTGCAACTTCTTCGATGGGATATTCAATCTTTCCCGCGGCAGCTCTCTTTTCATCTCTCTTAGTTAGGTAAAGAGCCCAAAGGGTCAAAAGAAATCCGACTGAGGAGAGGACTGCGGTGTAAGTAAATCCAATGAAATACTCAGGCATGTCAGCAGCGGACCAAGTTAGGATAGGCACCCAGGCATTGGTAACATAGGCAACATTGTTGGTTAAGACCACAACCAGATTACGCTTTTCATTATCGAATCGGAGCAGTCGATTAACCCAGGCAAAGATCATTGGCTGGCCCCAGGAAGCTGGAACGCCCGTCAGAAAATAGCAGAACCACTGTAGACCTACTGGTATATTCCAAGCAGCCAGCAGAGCGCACCCTAAAATCTGACAGAAGAAAAAGAGCAGAACAAACGGCCAATTCAAGCCTCCAAACCAATCGGAGATCCAAGCTAGAACAAGAGCAAACCCAATACCGGCACCGGCAACTGCAGTTGGATATACATTGTACTGAACAGCAGTATATCCACGAGATTCAAGCCAAGATATGAATGTAGGCTGTCCTGAAGAGTTACAAGAGTTGTTGTAGGCAAGGAAAATGAAAGGGAACAGGAACACATGCCAGGTTGAAAAGAGCTCCTTCACACTATTCTTGGAATACTTCTTCTTGGGTTTTGCCCCAAATCTTTTTCGTCTAATCAGAGCGATTTTCTTGTCTTCGTCGCTGAAATACCACGAAGTGGTGGTCTCAGGAGTGTTAGGATTGGCAAACATGGTATAGAGTGCAATAGGGAATGAAATCACGCCGTCAAACACAAATAGCCACTTATATGGGGTGAGCCTATTGTGTTCCATACCCTTTATGATAGCTGCTTGAAGATAGCCCGTCACCATGGTAGCAGCGCTAGCCGATACAGCAAACAGGGTACTTCTTTTGGTAAGCTCGTCAGCACTATACCATGATCCAAGCAGGTACTCAACACCAGGGAAAAACCCACTTTCAGTAAGTCCTACAAAAAAGCGAATTGCCATCATGGAGTTGTAGCTATTGGCGGTCACGGTGAGGAAAGTAAGAATACACCACAGCATTTCCAATGCACCAAGATAGTACCGAGCAGATACTCGATGAAGAATCAGATTAGAGGGTACCTGGCCAATAATATACCCAGCAGTCCACACCGACTGAATGTAATTTAGCTGGGATCCTCCAAGATTCAAATGAGTCTGCATTCCATTAATGTAGGCAGTATTGATGTTGCTCTGGTTGAGATTTTTGATAAAATAGCCAAACATAATAGACGAAAGAAAGAACAGATCTAACTTGAACAGAAACTTGCGCTCTTTAGGGCTCTTATCGGCCGAATCCCAAACGACCTTGCCAATTTTGTACTGCCAGCCTTCTTTTCTCTTGAGCTCCTCGGCATCGTTAGGATCGAAGTGCAGTAGCTGATCCCAGCTATCTCCGGTTGCTGATGAGCTTTGATCTGAAGCAGTCTGAGCATAGGCTACTTCATGCTGGGCTTTGGAGTCTTCGGCCACCCGGTGGTTAAATGACTCAGCCATGACAATACTTTGTTTTACGGTTATAATTTTATCATAAAGCGGTATTTTCTAGGCCTATATATAAGATCTGGGGGATTCCCCTTATCTGCGGAGATACTTAACATTTCGCTCATTGTACGCCGTGTCATGTTGCGATGATATTCACAGTTATTGCAAATACTCACGCTATCCCCTGCTGCAGGAAAGGTTGGGACCCTGACCCCAGAGCTGGCCCTGTCCGGAAATATCTGGCCCAATGGGGTAATTTTCATTTGCGCCCCACCGTTATCTCAGATTGCACCATACCATGCCGGTATTATCACACAGAGTGACAAATCGGTGCAAGGTCCGCAAATAATATAAAATAGTGGGGTATCCGGTAATCTTTGTACAGTAGTAAAACAACAAAAATACAAAATGGCTCCTCCTCCTCCTACTGCTGCTGTTGCTGCTCCTGCTGCATCTACTGCAGTGCGCCAGAATGATTCTGATCCGAAATCCGCCTTCGCCGACTTCGGGTTGGAGACCAAAGTCGGCAATCTGAACCTTGCCGACGATAAAGCCACTTTGAAATTTGAGAAAGTCACCCATCCTAACCAAATCAAATATCTTCCTCCTAATACCGTCAACCGATACAAGCGTCATGGTATCGATGTGTCTAAGGGATATCCAGAATGGCCCGAATACACTCCAATTTACTTGGACGAAGGAATTGCAATCCGAAACGAGCCTTGGGAACATGTTGAGCGAGGAAAGAATGCTGATCCTGAAAAGAAGGCTCTTTTTGGAGCTGCCAAGCAGGTGAAGCACCTGACCAAGTACATTGGAACAGAAATAATTGGCTTGCAATTGGGTGATTTGACCGACCAGCAAAAGGATGAACTTGCACTGCTTATTGCCGAACGAGTCGTGGTGTTTTTCCGAGATCAGGATCTATCTCCTCAGAAGCAATTAGCCCTTGGAAAGTACTACGGCAACGTTGAAGTACACCCCAAGGTTCCCCATGTACCCGGCTTGGATGGTACCACCGTTCTATGGCCCAAGTTGGCCAATTTGGAAACAAAAGGCAAATTCAATTTCAAGCATCCGTTTGGAACTGCCTTCTGGCATTCTGATCTGACGCACGAAAATCAGCCTGCCGGGATCACCCATCTGCACAATGATACCATCCCCGATGTTGGTGGAGATACTGTCTGGGTTTCTGGGTATGGTGCCTATGACAAGCTCTCCCGGCCGTTGCAGAAGTTTTTGGATGGCAAGAAGGCTGTCTATCGATCTGCTCATGGCTACATTGATAGAAATGATCCTCTTTCGGGCCCCAAACACATTGAGCGAGAACACTACTTGATCCGAACTCATCCTGCCACTGGCTGGAAGTCTCTGTTCGTCAACCGACATTACACTGTTAGAATTGTTGGTTTGGAGAAGAGAGAATCCGATGCCATTATCGAGCTTTTGCTGTCCGTGTTTGAATCCAACCTCGACCTACAAGTGCGTTTCAACTGGAAGCCTACCGTCGAAGGCCTTGGTACCTCTGCTCTATGGGATAATCGAGTTTCTCAGCATTTTGCCGTGTGGGACTATGCTGATGCTTCTGCATATGATGCTGAGGAAGACTCCTCCACTGCTCGACATGGTACCCGAGTCACTTCTCTGGCTGAAAAGCCATTTTTCGATCCTGCAAGCAAGAGTCAGCGAGAAGCTCTGGGTCTGCCCAATCCCTAAATGTCCGCGTGCAGTGGCTGTCTAGTGGTGCTTCTCTTTTACAGGTTTATTCTATAGCATTAAAAAAGTTTACAACGAATTACTATTGACCATTATTCATATTTTATGTTGCTTTAGCGGCTCCAATCAGCGGCAAACCGTCGTAGTCTCAGCATGGAAATCTCGAATGTGCACATTAGCGGCTTCATGCTGGGGGGAAAAACAGAAGAGCCGGGCCGAATTAAAGACAAACGTCCGCGGCTCAAACCTTAAATCAATCATCAAAGGACTCGGGAGCCCAATAACCCCAAGCGAAGTAAAACAGAGCAGTAAGTGGGGTCCAACTGAAAGGGTCGATACATGCTGATGACCTGTAACAGATGATACGTCATTCAGTCATCCTTGTCATATTCGCCTGCCTCCAATTGTCTTGTCCTAAAATCCCACTTTCCTTCCCCGCCTTGATACATCATGGGGTAGCAAGATTTCTGCTTCTGATCCACCCCATTCAGGCCCAAAAATGGCATCATATGCGGCCAATCCGTCGGGTAAAAATACACCATGAGACTTCCGGCGGCGGTTCAATGCCGTCACCGGTAAATGAAGATGGGTTCTTCGGAGATTTGAGGCCGCAGAAATATTTTAATAAGCAGAGTTGGTGGAGCCTACAACTACCGGTTTTGGCACTATTACCTAAGCATCGGATTATTTGTTCCAATATGTCTGGGACAAACAAGGAAACCCTCATCTGAATTGGGTAGCAAACATTTTTAAGATGAGTAATTTGCTTTTTTGCCAACCAGTCTCTTTCAGGAAAATTAGCGGGGGAAGATGAAAAATGATATAAATCAGCGGATTGTTCCTACCCGTAATGGTATTCTGGCGCTGTGGATCTTCCTGATATTCTTCTTCTTGTTAGCATTTTCACCTTGTGCCTCTTTCACGATGGCGTTTCCGAAGTTCCTTGCGCTAGTTTTGTCGGCCCTGCTGATGGGCTCCCATGCATTCCCTTTGCCTGTTTATAATAGTGCCGCTTTAGCCAACACTACCGTTTCCAATGGCACCTCTTCCTCCAATTCCTCCTCCTCCAGCCTGCTGTTTTATCCTCAGTCGCCGGCGGTCCCGAAAATTGGCAACCAGACGTCGACCTGGATCTCATCTGACCCCGGGGACTCCTATGACCTCGAGAGTTGGGAGCTATTCACCACGACGTTCCGGAACAATACTTTCTCCATCCAACCATATATTGCAAATGGATATATTGGTGCTCGAATTCCGGTGCAGGGCCAGGGCTTTGCGGTGGATCAGAATTTGACCCACCCCGGATCATCTGATTTGCCTACCAATGGATGGCCGTTGTATGACGAACGGTTCACCGGTGCCTATTTGGCCGGGTTCTGGGACTATCAGACAAATATCACTGCTACCAATTATCCCGAACTATTAAAGATGGGTGGTGAGTCGGTTATATCGACTCTGCCTGTGTGGACTATAATTGAAATTACCGACGTTAAGTCAAACAAAAGCTATACAGCCCAGACTTCCGACAAGGAAATTTCCAACTGGAGACAATCTCTTTTCCTTAAAAATGGTTTGGTTCAAACCAATCTCACCTGGGCCCCATCTAGTAACCAGTCCAGTTACTCTCTGAACTATACTCTTGTGGCTCACCGACAAATCCCCAATCTCGGTATTGTGAGATTGGACATTACTGCCAAAACTGACTCCAGTATTATCATTCATGACATTCTGGAAGGTGCAGGTTCCATGCGAACCACCTTTGTTGACAAATCAATCGAGTTGGAGCCGTATTCCATCTGGACAGCCGTTAGACCCGAGGGAATTCGAAACATCACAGCCTATGAATATAGCAACGTTCAATTCTCTAATCCCAGCCAGGTAAACTTCTCGACCAGAGCATTGAACGATACTCTTGCCAGCAGTAATGATTCCACCATCGCTCAGGACTTTGCAGTTTCCTTGAAGGGCGGAAAGACCTTCACTGTTTATAAGTACGTGGGAATTGCTTCATCTGACGCTTATCCCATTGATACCCTCACTGTTGCGAAGAATGCTACAACCACTGCCATCAGCCTCGGGTGGAACTCTCTTCTTCAGAGTCATAAAAAGGCATGGGCGGGGATTTGGGATGAAGGTGACATTGTTATCCCGGGAGATGATAATTTACAGATTTCTGCTAGAGCTAGTCTATATCATCTTCTTGCCAATGTCCGTGAAGGATCGGATGGCCCTGGTTTGGGTGATAATTCCATCAGTGTTGGTGGGCTCAGTTCTGATTCCTATGCTGGCCAGGTGTTCTGGGATGCCGATACTTGGATGTTCCCCGGTTTAGATGCCCTTCACCCAGATTATGCTGCGTCGATTTTGAATTACAGGAGTAAGCTCCATGGTCAGGCTAAGGCGAACTTGAAGGAGTTGACGAGATATGCTAGCTTGAATGACTCGGCCATCTATCCTTGGACTAGTTCAAGATTTGGTAATTGTACCAGTACAGGGCCCTGTTTTGATTATGAGTATCATATCAATATTGATGTTGCTCTTGCTCAATGGAATCACTATCTAACTTCTAACGATACCGACTGGCTCAGAGATTCCGGTTACCCCATCATCCGAGATGCTGCCAATTTTTTCACTCATTATGTCACCATGAATGGGTCTACCAATGGGCAGTATTATACTTATAATTTGACCGATCCCGACGAATATGCAAACCACGTCGAGAATGGTGCTTATACCAATGCGGGTATATCCCAGCTCATGAAATGGGCAACCGCTGCCAGTGAAGTTCTCGGCGAGAAGCCAAATTCCAAATGGTCCGACATCATAGAAAAGATCTATATTCCGCGGGACAATAGTACTGGACTGACTTTGGAGTACGACGGTATGAACGGCACAACTGTCATTAAACAAGCAGATGTTGTTATGATCACCTATCCCTTGGACTACCCCCAGACTGAGGAGCAGGCTCAGACCAATCTGGCATATTATGCTTCCAAGCAGAGTGCCGATGGCCCTGCTATGACCTATGCGATTTTCGCGATAGATATTGCACAGTTGGCTACAGCGGGTTCTTCTGCTTATACCTACCTCTTGTATGCTAGCCAGCCCTATCTCAGAGCACCGTTTTATCAATTTTCTGAGCAACTGGATGACGATCCTATTACTAATGGTGGTACCAGTCCCGCTTTCCCGTTCCTCACTGGCCATGGCGGCTATCTTCAAGTCTATACCCATGGTCTAACAGGCTATCGACCTCAACATGACGCTTTGTATCTCGACCCCACCTTGCCTCCTCAGCTGTCTGGTGGATACACTCTCAAGGGACTAAAGCACCAAGGAGGAGTGTTTGACATTGCGATTGGAACCAACGAAACCACTATTACCAGGCGGCCCAAGGACTGGCAGTATTCAAACACTAATGGCACGTATCAGTTTGCATCTAGCGATGCTATTACCATTCAAATTGGATCAAGAAATGCTGATGCTGGCAATTACACGTTGAAGGTAAATGAGACTCTGACTGTGTCGACCTTCCGACCAGATCTTGAGTCCCCGCTGTTTGAGGGCAACATTGCAGAGTCCAAGCCAGTTTATACTGAAGACGCTTGGGTCGCTGGCGGATTCCCTGTGGCAGCCAATGATGGTGATAACTCCACTGTCTGGCAGCCGTTGTTCAACAACAGGTCCTCATTGCTAGTAGATCTTGGCAAGAAGCAGAAGTTCTCCAATGCGTACTTCCTATGGGGAAGTGTTCCACCAACCAAGGTATCAGTCGGACTTGTTCAGTCTGGTAGCAATGTCACAGAGGCTTATGAATCACTTGGTAAGACGAACTGGATCTTTGAGAACTATGCAGTGAACATCTCACGCCCTTACAATGCGAATCGAAATGCATCCGTGATTGAGATCCTGAACGGTAACGATACCTCTATCAGCCTCAATGGTACTTATTCTGGGCGATTTGTTCACATTGCTATCGAAGGTGTGCACAATAAAGACTACACCAATGGTCCAACCTTGACAGAGCTAAGCTTGACCGATTAAGCGTGCTATATTATCTTTATATCCCATTTTTATTTGTATACTATCTATTAGTCACTCCTTGTAACTATAAATGCATATTACGTTCCTTATTAATTTGTTTTTGGTTGTCAGATTTTTCCTTCGGTCTATAGCCATAATTTAGCCCCCATATCTAACCATTACGGTTATTCATTTGCTATTACATAGTAAGTCGCTCAGCAATTACCTACTAGTTGTTTATAAATACATATTGCGCTCCGCAGTAAATTTCACAGTCGCCTACGGACCATTCGGGTGCTGTCAGTTTTGCTTTATCCTTATCAATGATAATGCCGTTTGTGGAGAAAGTCTAGACTGGGCGTTCGGCGGGGCCCGTGAGATAACGTTTAAACCGGGTTATAAAAGGCACCTTTTCATCGCTTCACCTTGTATGACTACAATCACAAATTCCATTACAAAATATTTTACCCATAGACTCTTTTCTAATAGACAGGCAATTACCCGAACAATGTCATACGGATCCAAGGCTGCTGAAAGGATTGCCGGTAAAACTGTGCTGCTCACCGGAGCATCTTCCGGCATCGGGCTTGCTACTGCTCTTGAGCTGGCTGAAGCTTCAGGCGGCAACATTCGATTCATTCTTGCAGCAAGAAGGGTTGAGCGAATTGAAAAGACTAAACAGGAGTTAGAGGCGAAGTATCCCAATATTTCTGTTTATCCTTTGAAGTTTGATGTCAGCAAATACAATGAAGTTCCGTCTGTTCTCGACAGCATTCCTAAGGAATGGTCCGATGTCGACATCCTGATCAACAACGCGTGAGTATAAATTGCAGGCCAGACATTGTTGTCAAGTCTAACTGTCTAGTGGTATGGTATTTGGCGTCGATCAAGTCGGTGTGCTTTCTACTTCTGATGGAGAGGCCATTTTTCACACCAATGTCCTTGGTTTGATTGCTATTACTAATTACTATATTCCCAAGTTCAAGGCTCAGGGCCACGGTGATGTAGTCAATCTAGGATCCATTGCTGGCCGAGATGCTTATCCTGGTGGAGCCTTTTACTGTGCTTCCAAAGCGGCTCTGCGATCATTCTCTGAGACTTTGAGAAAGGAGCTCATCAGCACTCGAATCAGAGTCCTTGAAGTCGACCCCGGTGCTGTCGAGACAGAATTCTCAAGTGAGTACTAGTCACCTATAACTCAAGAGGATGTTGTAATACTAACATGTAATAGTTGTTCGAATGAGAGGTGATGAGAGCAAAGCTAAGGCTGTTTATAAAGGCACAACTCCTTTGATTGCCTCCGATATTGCTGAGATTATTGTCTTTGGTTGTGAGTATTTAACAACTGGCTTAGTTGCATCATGTTTTATATTAACTCTAGTGACCCGACGTGAAAACACGGTAATTGCTGAAGTGTTGGTGTTCCCCAACCACCAGGCATCCGGTCGAGATGTCTATCGAAGGCCCGAGTAGCTCAACAGAATATAAAGAAAATACATTCTATTGCTTTCGATAGCAGCAAAAAGTGGGCCAAGCCGGGATTCGAACCCGGGACCACGTGCAGTTATGCTTGGGCTGTATATATATCTATATATACATAGTTACAGCCATTTGGGCGCATGATCCAGACCCAAAGCACGTATCATATCCCTAGACTACTTGGCCCTTTACTGTTAAATCAATTATTTTTCCTAGCATTAAGTCCCCTAAGAGCTTGGTTGTACTTTCCGTTTTGAGGGGGCATTAGGCTGGCAGACAGATGCGGGTATTCATATTCATTTTCATATTCATATTCATAGACTGGGGGACTACTACACAAATAAATGCTAAATAAAGATTATAAATCAGACTATGGCAATCTGGAAACCCAACGGCTATATGTCTTGTTAAATGATGATCAACCGGAACGGGCCCCATTGAGTGAACATTTAACAACCGAACCAGAGTAAAGTACAACTACTCGGTAGGTAAAATCGATAGAATCAGCGGCACCTGTTGCCCGATCCATATAGCATGGTGGCTATGGTCTTTTAATTGATTCCCCCCTGGGGTGTGAGGATGAATTAGTACACTCAATGATCCATGATTCAACGTATACCAGGGCACTAATTTTGCAAATATTTCAGGGGAATTGAGGTCAGTTTCCCACATGGCGTATGGGTGAGGTCCAATGGGCTTTTCCCAGAACTTCCATACTCGGATCGAGCCATCTTCAATCTCCTCGGCAAAGTCTTTTTGGAGCTTCTCTCTTAGTTCCCAGGCCTCCTTCTTAGATGCTTCATTGGACTGGAAATAGTAGGTATGAATATCGTAAGATTTGATATTTTCGCTATAATATGGTCTTGGTGGAGCAGCCATGGCCTTAGCAGTTGGGATTCTGGCACCAGGTGGATGGTTATTTTGAGCCGCTTATATAGTGACGATTATTAACGGTATGTCGATGGTGTAATAATTAACTAAGGCACCAGCGATGCTCACTCAGCACAAATGCGGAGTTCGATATTAATAAGAAAAGCACAGTTGTTAATTTATTTTATGAATGACTATTTCTTTCCCGTAGGCAGAACGGATTCGATGAGAGGAACCTTCTGTCCAATCCAAATAGCATGATGAGTATGATCCTTCAATTGGTTCCCTCCAACAGTGTGAGGATGGACTAAAACACTCAATGACCCGTGATTGAGAGTGAACCAGGGCACTAACTTGGAGTAGATTTCGGGGGACTTGAAATCCGTTTCCCACATGGCGTAAGGATGTGGCCCGATTGGCACTTCATGGAATTTTTTCACTACAATGAGTTCGTTCTTGATCTCCTGTTCGAAGTCTGCCTGCAGCTTTTGACGTAGTTGCCATGCCTCGTCCTTGGCAGCCTGGTTTGTCTGGAAATAATAGATATGAATGTCAAAGCATTCAATGTCATTACTGAAATTGGGCTGCTTCTCGAGATAATCTGGCAAATTGGACATTTTTCAAGCGACTTTGTGCTCTCAAGCTAGATTCAGTTTCTGGAGTAGTTTTAAATAGGACTCCGAATGATCACCACGAAGGTAGATGATATCATGGGCAGCCCAACTGACGACACAAACTTTGCTTAGAGTTCACTTTATACTTTGCAAGGTGATTTCGTCCAATAGTTACCTGAAGCGAAACTAAAAACTTTATGTATCCAGTAATTTCCCGATAAGAAGGACGTTCCCCCAGATAAGATCAGCCCAATTCCTCTAATTGCATGCCTTTCCTATTTAAGCTATCCGACACATCTTATCAGATGCCCCACATCAAGCCGTCCATAGAATTTGCATCTACAATATATAGATATACTCACCGGTCTATTAGACGGACAGTGGCCGCACTGAACTATGTTTCGAAGTTAGCCCTTGTCCGGTCTGCATCTGTGTGGTCTGTTTTCGGAGCCAGTCCGGGGAAACACCCGAGACAGATCAAAAGTCGGACAAAGCCACCACATGTACATTATTACTCAAAGGAGCGAATCGACTTGGCTGAACGAATCCCAGCAAAGGGCTCAAATGGTTTTCCCGGCAAATAGGTGTTGTGTTCTGCCCCACTTTAGTAGTTGCTGCTTCCGGCTGGTTGTCGACTTTCGGAGATTCGATAAGCAGCCACCAGTGAGCCATCGAACATCATCACCAACAACATTCAGCGTCAGCCATGGCCTGTTGTCTCGGTTGCCGATGCCTAAAACAGTGTTGGCTTCCGTAAACGACATGACATTGGTTAGTGGACTTTTTGCCGCGAGATGAGGTGAAATATTTGGAGAATTTTCGCTTGGACATAATTCCTATTTAGGCATATAGATGCGACGGAGCACGATGGACATATCCCGCCGCGTCAGATTGCCGAAACAGGAAGATGGCGGCTACTCCATCTAATCCCCGAAGATAGGTATATAAAGAACTGCCTAGCTCCTTGTATTCTACAAACAGTTTGCCCAAAATGTCGTTAAATCTTTCTGCTGGCTTAAGCCATCCCCACCCTTTTGACCAACTTTCCGTTGAGGAGTTGTCAAGGAGTGTTCAAGTGCTGAAAAATTACCACAAGGGCCATACTCTCCATATCAAGGGTATTGAAAATGAAGAACCTCCTAAAAAGCTTATGGTCAAGTATCTTGACGCTTTAAACGCAGGCGGGGTTGTTGCTCCTCCTCCTAGAGTAGCCTATGGTATCTACTATATCATGGATCAGAGACGGGCCTGCGAGATCTGGATCGACGTCGCTAAATACGAAGTTATCAAATTTGCAGACATCCCCTCTCCGGAACACCCTCCTATTGACCAGAATGAGATCGATGACTACGAGTTCCTCGTGAAGGAGTCTCCTCTTTACAAGGAAGCTCTGGCTAAGGCCGGTATCACCGGTAAGGCCATCGATGCTGTGTGCGGAGATGGTTGGATGTATGGCTGTGAACAGGAAGGTGCTGTTCCGCGATACATGATGTACCTCATGTACTCTCGAGATCCCAACAACCAGCATCCTGAGAGCAATATCTACGCCTTCCCTGTGCCTTTTGTTCCGGTGGTCGACATCTTCGAGCAGAAGGTGGTTCGAATCGACTGGGTCGCTACAGGCGGTGATGAAGATGATGGAACTTCAATCAACTATAATACTCGACAAGCCGGTGCCAACTCTATGGCTCATTTGAAGCCTGCCGAGTATTTCCCAGGCCTTGTTCCTGAATATTCTAATGATCTGAAGCCTTATAATGTCCTTCAGCCCGAGGGCCCTTCTTTCTCGATCGACGGAAACGTAGTTCAATGGCAGAAGTGGAAATTTAGAGTGGGATTCAATCCTCGAGAAGGTCTGGTTGTCCACGATGTCCATTTCTGCGATCGATCTGTGTTTTATCGACTGTCTGTTTCCGAGATGGCTGTACCTTACGCTGATCCCCGGCCCCCTATGTCTAAGCGAATGGCTTTTGACTTTGGCGACTGTGGTGGAGGACGAAGTGCTAACGAATTGACTCTTGGTTGCGACTGTCTTGGTGTTATCAAATATTTCAACGGTATTATGGTCGAGCCCAATGGTGAAGTCAAAGTCAGAAAGAATGTCGTCTGTATGCATGAACAGGACGACGGCATTTTGTGGAAGCATACCAACTATCGAACTGACGTTCCTACTGTCGTTCGACGACGAATTCTCATTCTCCAGACCATTCTGACTGTTGGTAACTACGAGTACATCTTTGCTTGGCAGTTCGACCAGGCCGGCGGTGTCAACATGCAAATCCGAGCAACCGGTATTGTTTCCACTTCTCTCATTGATGAGGGCAAGAAGTCCAAGTGGGGTAATGTTGTGTCTCCTGGTGTATTTGCCTCGTCTCATCAGCATGTCTTCTCATTGCGAATCGATCCTGCCATCGATGGACACAAAAACACCGCGGTAGTCTGCGAAACAAAACGAGCTACCTGGGATGAACACAATCCTTCGGGCCAGGGTTTCTTCAACACTACTACTCCTATTGAGCAGTCATGTGCTTTCGACGCCGATGTTATGAGCAACAGATATGTGAAAATTGTCAATGAAAACAAAATCAACCCCGTTTCTGGCAAGCCTGTTGGGTACAAGCTTTTTGCTTGTGTTACGCCTCTGCTGATGGCTTCTCCCGGCTCAATTCCCTGGAAAAGAGCTGAGTTTGCTACTCACCATTTCTGGGTCACCAAGCATAAGGATCTCGAGTACTACGCTGGAGGAGTATGGACTAACCAGTCTTCTCGAGAGATTGGCGGTCTTAAAGATGCTATCGCTCGAAAGGAAAATGTACGAAACGATGATGTGGTTCTCTGGCACTCATTTGGTCTAACTCACCATCCCCGAGTCGAGGACTTCCCTGTCATGCCTACTGAAATGCTCAACGTTTCCTTGCATCCTAACGACTTCTTCACCTCTAATCCTTGCATGGATCTTCCTCCATCCAACCAGCAGTTCAATCGATCTGTCGAGGTTATGGGTAACCGATGCTGCCATAAGATGTAAGTTAAGGTGGTATTCATAAAAAATTATATACGGGTTTAGGTGAGAAAAATAATATTCCAATTTAATGAAAATTAGTAGCACCAGCGGGAATTTAGATACATTTATTTAAAATTTTTGGCATTAAATTTGGTTGCAGGTGAGTTGAGCTGCGAGTTTTTGAGTTTGGTGGGAATTCAATTTTTCATTTTCCACATATTTTCATTCCCCTTCACCACCAACATTCACCATGGATGTCAATTATATGATCGTCGACGGCGTGCTCGCCGACTACGTCCAAGAAACATCTGTTTTTATCGATCAGCTGAATGGTACGACTGAATCTGAGGAGTCATTCGAGAAGTTCACTGGCGACTTGATGGAGCAGGATTCCAGTGCTGAGGCCAGCAAGATCTTCGATGCTATTGCCGAGCGATCTTCTGTTCTTTCCAAAGCTCAGGAAAAGGATTTTGAGCCCGCCTATAACTTGGTTTTGCATATTTTGACATTTGCTCCGGATTTTGCCAAAATCGTGCCGGTGGTTATCGACAACCTTGTATCCAATCCTCCTGAATTTGCCCATGGATCCTGGCTGGTATTGTCGGTTTTGACAAATCTATTTAACATTATTCCTACCGATTCTACGCTGAGATACACTGTATTCAGTACTATTATTGACTTCGCAAGCAAGACCAATAACAGTCACCTTTTGGTATCGCAGATTGGCCAAGTTTCTCAGTGGGTTGAACAGTGGAAGGATATTACGCCCAATCAGAAGCGTGAACTGTTCACCAAGGCTGCTAACGTTCTGGAGCAAAGTGATTCCAAGGCTGCCTACGAGTTCTCTCTCAAGGCCGTAGCTATATCCGACCAGCCTGACGAAGAGACCAAAAAGCTTGTCAAGACTGCGCTTGAATCCGAGTACATTTATGATTTCGACCGTGTTCTGTCGTCTGCAGCAGTCCAGGCTCTTGGAGAATCATCGCCTTTGCTTGTGCTTTTGAAGCATGTTTCTAATGGTGACTTGAAGGGTCTTCAAGCTGCCAATGGCTCCAAACTGGCAAGTGATGCCGGCGTGGATTACGAAGCCATCGAAGAGAAGGCCAAAGTCAGTGCTTTGGCCCTTGTTGCATCTCAGTCTTCTTCTCGAACTCTTCATTACAGCGATATCGCATCGGCCATTGATGTCGATGTTGACGATGTTGAAAGGTGGGTCATCAATGCCATCAGAGCGGGACTGGTAGAAGGCCGTCTGTCGCAGATGGAGCAGAAGTTTGATGTCCACAGAGCCAGCCCAGTAGGCAAATTTGGTATTGAAGAATGGAAGCTCGCTCAGAACCGACTGGATACCTGGAAGTCGAGTCTTCGAGATATTCTGCAGGTTGTTCAGGGAGCCCGGGAGAACATCAAGAGAGTCCAGGTTTAACTGGAGATAGTTTTCAAATAATTAAATCTTACGATAGAGATACAAAATATATTACGCGCCACGTTATTTTTCACGGATTATTAATATTCCAATATTTTTCACTTATTTGATTCTAATTTGCTAATTTCTTGTCTGTCTGATTATTTGATGAGCCCTAGATTTTCTTCAAAATCGTGCGGCTTGTTCGGCAGTCACAAAGTATCCCTTCTTTCCCACTCAAAATAGGGTGCATGCGTAAACCTCATCCCACTCACACCCGATGCCTCACACACTCATCTGAAAAATGCACACAAAATTTCCTTCCTCTTTATCCATTCTTCTTCGACAAGAAATATACAGACATGTCTCATCGAAAGTACGAAGAACCCCGACACGGTTCCCTGGGATTCCTTCCCCGAAAGCGAGCTGCTCGACACAGAGGTAAGGTAAAGGCTTTCCCCAAGGACGACAAGACCAAGCCTGTTGGTTTGACTGCGTTCCTTGGTTACAAGGCTGGTATGACCACCACTGTTCGAGATCTTGACCGACGAGGCTCCAAGATGGACAAGCGAGAGATTGTCGAAGCCGTTACCGTCGTCGACACTCCTCCTATGGTTGTTGTTGGTGTCGTTGGTTACGTTGAGACCCCCCGAGGTTTGCGATCCTTGACCACTGTGTGGGCCGAGCACTTGTCCGATGAGGTCAAGCGACGATTCTACAAGAACTGGTACAAGTCCAAGAAGAAGGCTTTCACCAAGTACGCTGCCAAGTACGCTGCTGAGGATGGTGCTTCTATCACCCGAGAACTTGAGCGAATCAAGAAGTACGCTACTGTTGTTCGTGTTCTTGCCCACACTCAGATCCGAAAGACCCCTGTTGGTCAGAAGAAGGCTCACCTTGCTGAAATCCAGGTCAACGGTGGCTCTGTCTCCGACAAGGTCGAATGGGCCAAGGAGCACTTTGAGAAGACTGTTGATGTGCACGCCGTCTTTGAGAAGGACGAGTTGATTGATGTCATTGCCGTCACCAAGGGTCACGGTTACGAGGGTGTCACTGCCCGATGGGGTACCAAGAAGCTCCCCAGAAAGACCCATCGAGGTCTCCGAAAGGTTGCATGCATTGGTGCCTGGCATCCTAGCCACGTCCAGTGGACTGTTGCTCGAGCTGGTCAGGACGGTTATCACCACCGAACTTCGGTCAACCACAAGGTTTACCGAGTCGGTAATGCTGACGACGAGTCCTCCGGTTCCACTGCTTTCGACCGAACCAAGAAGACTATCACCCCTCTCGGTGGTTTTGTTCGATACGGTGAGATCAAGAACGACTTTGTTGTCGTCAAGGGATCCATCCCCGGTGTTAAGAAGAGAGTCGTTACTTTGCGAAAGTCTCTCAAGACCCACTCTTCCCGAAAGGCTCTCGAGAAGGTCGATCTCAAATGGATCGATACCTCCTCCAAATTCGGTAAGGGCCGATTCCAGACCCCTGCTGAGAAGCATGCCTTTATGGGTACTCTCAAGTCCTCTTCCGCTTAAGTTTCTTTTGAACTTGTGGATAGACCGAAAAGTAATGTAATTGAATAAATTATGAGGTGAAATATTTGAATGTTCGTTTCAAACTAGTAGTGTAAAAGAGGCTCTAGGCTCAGGCCGGAGTCATCCGTTAATCTTCTAAAAAAATCACATCCACCATTATTACTTGCTAAATACTAAGACATTCTATGTAATGTACCGGGCCAGGTTCTATACAATGTACCAGGCCAGCCTGCTGTAATCCTCTGAACGACCTACGCTCTCATTGCAGCTCTATAAATAACCTTTGACAGGGTAATCGGGCCTATCCTGCACATTTCCGACTGTGTGTGGGCTCTTCTTTTCCCGTTGGTTCTGCCAACCCCGATCTTTTGGCTGAGTTCCTAAGTCCGCAAAAGCAAGTTAAATCCGGAGAACCTTTAAAGTCCTCCTTGCATATAAAAGCAGACAATGGCACAATTAGTATCGGCTTAAGTGGCAATTATTTAGCATTCAGCAACCCACTGTATTAAATTGAAATGGCATCTCCTATATCGTACGCTTCCGTCCACGAGAATCCGAATGGACCGGGCGATCATCGTCCCACTGCTCTACAGATCGTTAAAGATCAGGGTCTTATCGGACGATGGACAGATAAAACGGTATTGATTACCGGTTGTACTTCAGGAATTGGTTTAGAAACTGCAAAAGCCCTCTATGAAACCGGTGCTGAGGTATTCATCACTGCTCGTAACATAGTCAAGGCCGAAGAAGTTGCAAAGAGCATCGGCACAGATCCCAAACGGCCAGTACAGATCATTGAATTGTCTCTTGACTCTTTTGCAAGCATACGAGCTGCTGCTGCGGATTTTCTAAAAAGAAGCAAGAGGCTCAATGTGCTGATCAATAATGCTGGGGTTATGGCATGTCCAGAGGGCAGAACCGTCGATGGATACGAGACTCAATTCGGAACAAACCATCTCGGGCATTTTCTGCTGTTTCAGCTTTTAAAACCTCTTCTTCTGGCATCTGCGACTCCCGAATTTGCATCTCGAGTCATTTCAGTCTCATCCGGTGGTCATCGCCTTATTGAAGGTATTCAATTTGACGATCTCACTTTTGAAAAACAGGGCTACTCTAAATTTCGCTCATATGGACAGAGCAAGCTTGCCAATATCCTTTTTGCAAATGAAGTGGACCGACGCTACGGATCAAAGGGTCTGCATGCATTTAGCCTGCATCCAGGTGCTATCTCAACTGAGCTGCAAAGGCACATTCAAAACGATCCTTTATTGGAGTCCGTGCACTCTAGCAAAGATTATCAGCTCAAAAGTAAGTCACCAGAGCAGGGCGCCGCTACCCAAGTGTGGGGTGCAATTGCCAAGGAGTTGGAAGGCAAGGGTGGTGCATACTTGGACAACGTACAAATAGCTGGTCCGGCTCCCGAAGGGGCGAAAATGCTTGTAGAAGGCTATGCTCCACAAGCTTACGACCTAGAAGCTGAGAAGAAGCTGTGGGATGAGTCTTGCAAGATGGTCGGGGTTGACAATGAATAGGGTCACGTCCGTCGCCAAGATCATAATGATCTACTAAAGCTGCGGGTGTCGCATGAACTTGTTTAGTATGACTACCGGTATGCAGGTTAGCAAGCTTGGAAACAGTTTATACGGTAAACAGAGTAACAAATATGGAAAGTTTCACAACTCTATCATTGTACAGACTTGAAGGTATCGAGTAGTTGCATATCTCTTCTTCCAATACGCCAATGGTATGTTTCACCAGATCGAAACCCCCCTAATATTCTCACTAATGATATTTCACAAATCAAAATTCGGGGGATTGTAGCACCGAAACTCCCTAACGTTCTTACTAATCACACATTTTACAAACTGAATCCGGGGTTGGCTGTATCAAATTAGGGAATCTTACCTATAGATCCTCAGTATCAAATCGGGCGAACAGACAATAGGCGCTAGATGCGGCGTTGTTCATCACAAATAAAAACAAGTAAGACGATAAGACTAGTTAACTCTGACACTGAAGTGCTGCACAGTCAATGTCAACGGCTCACTATCTCGCCAAGTTTGATTTGAGCGGCACCCATAATCTATTTAGATTGTAATTGCGCGCTGGATGAATTTTAGTAGCGGTGAAATTCCGTCTATATGAATTGGATAGACTCGTCCCGGAGAAAAGTAAGCCCGGGGGAATTGACATGGCCCATCTTTGGCCCGATCTGACTCCACGACCTGTCAGCATTATTTTTTTAATCCAAACTGCATATTTATGGGTCTTGTGTATATAAGGAGCAATGGGGCAAGCTGTAATTAACCTGCCAAAGAACGAAGAAATTATTTTCACATCAAAGAATGACATCTCCAATCTCTTACGCTTCCGTGCACGAAAATCCAAATGGAGCTGGTGATGAGCGTCCAACTGCCTTACAAATCGTTAAGGATCAAGACCTTGTGGGAAAGTGGACCGACAAAACGGTATTGATCACCGGTTGCACTTCGGGAATTGGTTTAGAGACTGCAAAAGCCCTCTATGCAACAGGTGCTGAGGTTTTCATCACCGCTCGTAGCACTGCGAAAGGTGATCCCGTTGCGAAGAGCATCAGTACAGATCCCAAACGGCCAGTACAAATCATCGAGTTATCTCTTGACTCCTTTGCAAGCGTACGAGCAGCAGCTGCTGATTTTCTGAAAAGAAGCAACCGGCTCAATGTTCTCATAGACAATGCGGGCGTTATGGCCTGTCCAGAGGGTAAAACCATCGATGGATACGAGACTCAATTCGCAACCAACCATTTGGGCCACTTTCTTCTGTTCCAACTTTTAAAGCCATTGCTGATTGCTTCTGCAACACCTAATTTCGCTTCTCGAGTCATTTCTGTTGCATCCGTTGGTCATCGTCTTATTGAAGGTATTCAATTTGACGATCTCAACTTTGAAAAACAGGGCTACAATGATTTCCGTGCTTACGCACAGAGCAAACTTGCCAATATTTTGTTTGCAAATGAATTGGACCGGCGCTATGGATCAAAGGGCCTGCACGCCTTCAGTCTGCATCCTGGCTCCATTGCGACAGAGCTGCAAAGGCACGTTCAGGACCATCCTATGATGCAATCCATTAGCACGAGCCAAGCTTACTTGCTCAACCTTAAATCAGCCGAGCAGGGTGCCGCTACCCAAGTGTGGGGTGCAATTGCCAAGGAATTAGAAGGCAAAGGCGGTATCTACTTGGATAACGTACAAATTGCCGGGGCGGCTCCTGAAGCTTCTGATCTGTTTGCAGCAGGCTATGCGCCAAGCGCTTACGATCCAGAGGCTGAGAAGAGGCTATGGGACGAGTCTTGCAAGATGGTTGGGGTTGACAATGAATAGAGATCATCATATCAATCATCTCGACAGAAATATCGCTGCTGCTAAATTGGGATCGTTCAAAGCAGCCCTCGGTCTGTCCACATCTAAGTACTCTATGCTCAAAATTTTGTCCGCAGATACAGAGATTCGGCCTCAAAAACTGGGACAGTTTGTACACCAAATAGCAGTTACAGCCGATAAACAATACAAAGAGATATAGAAACTTGTAGAAAAAGCGAAAAAAGTTTATGTCTGTGTTCCAACACCTGGACAGCGATCTCATTAGATTCAAGGTACTTAATATTCCGCAAAATCCTAGGTTGGTAGCATGAAATACTCGAGTAGTTTGGACATCGTGAGCGCAAAAAAATATTATTTACACATATAGCCCCAGATCACAAGGTCATTTACTATTTTTTTAGAAAGAAAATAGACACTAGCACTAACAGTTAACATGATCCCTCACCATCGCTAAGTTTCCCCAGCGCCTTATTTCTTCCAGACACATAAAAATATCGATCAAGTTCTGATTGCCCGCTCGATATAGCCTTGCTGACATCTTAAACTCAAAGTTATTGCATAAGCAGGCCTAAATTGAAACTAAATCCTTATTGTTATATAAGCTCGCTGGGGCAAAGGTGATCTCGCTGTGGAATAACCTTCTTCAACTTCAGATGGCGTCGGAGTCTAACTCCGAAGTCTTAACTCCGGATGGCAATTGGCTTAGTATATATTAGATGTCCGATAAACTCTTGCATATAAAAGTAAGGCCACAGCCTGGCAGCCCCTTTATATCAAAATGACATCTCCTATTTCTTACGCTTCCGTGCACGAAAATCCAAATGGAGCTGGTGATGAGCGTCCAACTGCTCTGCAGGTAGTTCAAGATCAAGATCTTGTCGGAAAGTGGACCGATACAACCGTACTGATTACCGGTTGTACTTCAGGAATTGGTTTAGAGACCGCAAGGGCTATTTATGATACGGGTGGTCAAGTCTTTATCACTGCCCGTAACATTGCAAAGGCCGAAGAAGTCGCAAAAACCATCGCTACAGATCCCAAGCGGCCAGTACAAGTCATCGAATTGTCTCTCGACTCATTTGCAAGCGTACGAGCTGCTGCTGCTGATTTTCTAAAAAGAAGCAAGAGGCTCAATGTGCTGATCAATAATGCTGGGGTTATGGCATGTCCAGAGGGCAGAACCGTCGATGGATACGAAACTCAATTCGGAACAAACCATCTCGGACATTTTCTACTGTTTCAGCTATTAAAACCTCTTCTTTTGGCTTCTGCGACTCCGGAGTTCGCTTCTCGAGTTATTTCCGTTTCTTCCTCTGGTCACCGTGTGGTTGATGCTATTCAATTTGACGATCTCAACTTTGAAAAACAGGGCTACGATGCCTTCCGCGCTTATGGCCAGAGCAAACTTGCCAATATTTTGTTTGCAAATGAACTGGACCGGCGCTATGGATCAAAGGGTCTGCATGCGTTCAGCGTACACCCTGGCGTCATCCTGGAAACTGGGCTGGGAAAGCACATCCAGGATCATCCCTTTTTAACAGCATTAGCTGGCAACAAAAGCTTCCTGCTCACGTGTAAATCACTTGAGCAGGGTGCCGCTACCCAAGTGTGGGGTGCGACTGCCAAAGAGCTGGAAGGCAAGGGAGGTGTCTACTTGGGCGACGTGCAAATTGCTCGCCCCCGTGCTCCAGAGGGTGAAGAGTTTTCAGCAGGCTATTCTCCACAGGCTTACAATCCAGCAGCTGAGAAGAAGCTATGGGACGAGTCTTGCAAGATGGTTAAGGTTGACAATGAATAGGGTTCTATGCCAGGATCATCATATCGTACGCATAACGTCTTATCTGCCGACTCCCATACCCATCTCGATAGCGTCAGGAACCAATTTCACACCATATTAAATAGCAATTTGGGCGGACACTCTTTAATTTAAGTAAATAATATAATGGAGATACACATCTATATGTAAAGAGCGCAGATCGTACACAGCTTGACGACCGAACATAGTCCATGCCTAGGCTGCAACATAGTAATGGTACGCCAGATTAGATTCAATGGTCTTCATATTTTGTAAATCTGGGGCTGCCGGCATTAAAAGTCTGTTGGAACATGCCGAAAGTCAATCTTGCAGACATATCATATGGTCCTTTAATCCAAACATGTCCTACGCCTTAAACTTAAGGCTATATATTATATAAGCCCGCTGGGAAGCCCGTCCTTGGTTCATTGTGTGACCATTAGTAATGTTGAAAATAGTAATATTGAGCTTCGAGAGAAGCAATCCCAAAGAACTACGCACAATGGTCTGATCCATTGTTATTCGAACAGGCTCCGTCATTCTAGCAATATATAAGAGCCTTTATAAACCCCTAAAGTTGTACAAGACATTAATTACAGTCTCTACAGAAACCCCACACTCCCTTGCCACACCCATGCCCAATCAGAAGTCTTACGCCTGTGTGAAAGAAGGCAGCCCTCTTGGCAGAATGATTCCTGTTTAACTCCACATGATCCATTCCACCCATTCGTTTAAATCCGAGTTTATTTTAAGTCCGACCGGCCATGTCCAATAATAATCTGGTATATAAAGGCAAGCCAAATGGGCGCCCCCATGAGTTTCCCTACACCTAGATGACTTCTTCTATATCATACGCTTCCGCGCACGAAAATCCAAATGGAGCTGGTGATCAGCGTCCAACTGCCTTACAGATCGTTGAGGATCAAGACCTTGTCGGAAAGTGGACCGACAGGACGGTATTGATTACCGGTTGTACTTCAGGAATTGGTTTAGAAACCGCAAGGGCTATTTATGATACGGGTGCTCAAGTCTTTATCACCGCTCGTAACATTGCCAAGGCCGAAGAAGTTGCCAAGAGCATCGGTACAGATCCCAAACGGCCAGTACAGATCATCGAATTGTCCCTTGACTCCTTCGCGAGCGTAGGAGCTGCTGCTGCTGATTTTTTAAAGAAAAGCAACCGGCTCAATGTTCTGATCAATAATGCGGGGGTCATGGCATGTCCAGAGGGCAGAACCGTCGACGGATACGAGACTCAATTCGGAACCAACCACCTCGGGCATTTTCTGCTGTTTCAGCTTTTAAAACCTCTCCTTCTGGCCTCGGCAACGTCCGAATTTTCCTCTCGTGTCGTTTCCGTTTCATCCTCTGGTCACGGTATGATTGATGCTATTCAATTTGACGATATCAATCTTGAAAAACAGGGCTACAATGACTTCCGCGCTTATGGCCAGAGCAAGCTTGCCAACCTCCTTTTTGCAAATGAATTGGATCGGCGCTACGGATCTAAGGGTCTCCATGCGTTAAGCGTACACCCGGGTGTCATTGCAGATACCGAGTTGTCAAGGCACATCCCAGACCATCCCTTGCTAAAGGAATTTTTCACCAACAAACACTTCCTGCTCACATGTAAATCAATTGAGCAGGGTGCCGCTACCCAAGTGTGGGGTGCGATTGCCAAGGAGTTAGAAGGCGAGGGTGGTGTCTATTTGGACGACGTACAAATTGCTGGCCCCCGTCGCGAAGCCGATGAAGTATTTTTAGCAGGATATGCTCCACAGGCTTACAATCCAGAAGCTGAGAAAAGGCTATGGGACTTATCTTGCGCGATGGTTGGAGTTGAAATTGAGTAGCTTCTGCACTGACAGAGTCAACAAGACTGGGCACCTCGAACATTGCCATTTGCTATTGATATAATAGCTGTATATACATAAGTTTAAATGCGAGAACCTTTATTAATTAGTTTGTATATAAGTGGAATTGATAAGTTAAAATACTGAAAAGTTCCAGATCAGTATGCTAGCAATATGGGAGGTATAGTGGGATAATGCACAAGAAAACTCAGCTTGATAAGCCGAATTTTCTTTCCAATTCTATGAAGTTGCTGATGCTTTCGAGATAGGCAAGATGTTTTCGAACCACATGCTTCTGAATTTCAATATCAATAGCTTGATCAGGCTTTGAGGTGGAGCAAAGGGAGAGCAGGGCAGATTCTCGATTCCTGTCCTCAACGATTACATATGATGATTTCGACTTGCGGTTGGAACCCACACGATTTACTAATGACGTTTTTGCGACTTCGACGTTGAATGTGCAGGCAGGGACTGACCTGTCGGCCTTCCTTTCTCCTAGTATCCTCCGCTTATTCGGAACAGCATTGGTGCAGAGGGGAGTTAAAGGAGTGCTGGAGCTTCGCTTTGATCCAAGAATGGGGCCTCGCTTAGGAGTCTTGTCGCTTCTTCCTGCAAGTATAGAGCACTCTCTATTGATATTTTCACTGTTATTCTGCTCAAAAGCTGAGAATTGACTAGCATTTCGCTTGAAGCATTCATTGAGGCCTCTAAGAAGCGTTGGAGAGAAGTCTTCGTTACGGCCCAAAGGCTTCGGAGTAGTTAAATCAATGAGATCCATGAAAATCACACGATACGAAGCGAATAAAGGATTTTCGTACTGCTTGGGGCTGTTCAAGGATTGCGAATGAAAGGAGAGAATCACAAACAGAGAGAATCGCTATATAGTTTAGGTAGATTGGTAGGCCCGAATAGGCAATATCAACACAATGCAAATCCACCGCAAAAGCACACTCACCTCCACCACCACTTGTCGACAAAACAACCGACCAAACACGACCAAAAGCCACAAAAACGCTTTGCGCCTCAGCATATTCGACTTGCTGCAGATACACCACGACCTCAGCTCACGTTTTCCAGACTCTGGCTTGCTTGATTTATCGCAGCAACAATGACTACTGCTACCTCCAGCAATATCAATACCCAGGCGCCTGAAGCTACTCCGGCCAAAATAGCCTGCTTTCGAGACATTATTTCCGCAGACTTGAACAAGGAGAATGTCCCTCCACCAGACTCGCCGGTTTTTATCAAACCGAGCAGTGCCAAAACTCGCACGCCGTTGGGCGAGCTGCGGTCATCTACTGATAAGCCCAAATATATAATAACATCGGTAAGTATTTACAAGAAACCCCACCAGTACCTGCAAACGAGAACAAATCTGATATTAATAACATAGAGTGTGATTGCTGATAAAGAAAACAAGAGCGGAGTGGCAAGAAATAAGAAGTTGTCTGTGCTCAAAACCAGTCAAAAGAAGATGGTGTGCATGAGATAGCCCGTTTCAGATAAAGATGCTTATAATCTGCTACTGCTATTTATGCTGGGCAGAGACATTGCTGTATTTATTAATGATAATATATTATTATTGTAGCCAGGTTGGTCTGTCATCGCTCGGTTTAGATATAGAGGGGATGGTAGTATCTCTATCATTGAGAGAACTACGCTACTCATGGGCTTGGGCTTCAGATGGGCCATTTCCATCATCCTGGGCCCCATTTCCCCCAGCGTTCGCCAGCTTCTCTTTGGCCATTTCGGCAGTTAAAAACTGGTTGATTTGCTGCTGGATGCTGTAGACCTGTCCTCTCAACATCCCCAGGTTAGTGTCAGACGGTAAAGTAGGCCCGTTGCGGTCCTCATCTACGGCATAGTCAGTGTTAGCCGCGAATGACTGATTGCCCAGCGGCGATGTGTAATGGGCTTCCATGTTGCCAATCACCGGGAAGGACTGGATAGAAAGTTAGAGCAAAACGGGGAATTTTTCACTCTAGTGGGCTGCGGCTCTGTTATCATGTCGTTTACAGGCGGGACTCCTCCTAAAGGGGGCTCCTCAGTCATCCATTCTATTCGTGAAAGATGAAATTCTTAGATCGCAGCTAAAAGCTGTACAAATCCAAACGTAAATTAATAGTATATTGACACGTATTCTATTGTATATATTCTAGTTATCCTTCTCTCGCTCAGCATATCGCTCGGTCTTAGTCAAGCTCTCGACAGTTCGACCTACCATAGCAGGACCCAAATCAGTAGAAACGTCCGCCAAAATCTTAGCATCCTTATAATGGGTGACAGCCTGGACAATGGCCTTGGCCCGCTTTTCGGGGTTGTGGCCGAGGAAAATGCCTGATCCGACGAAAACTCCGTCGACGCCGAGCTGCATGCAAAGAGCAGCATCAGCAGGAGTAGCGACACCTCCAGCAGCAAAGTTGACGACAGGCAGTCTGCCGAGCTTAGCTACTTCCTTCAAAAGCTCGTAAGGAACCTGGAGGTCTTTGGCGTAGTTGTGAAGCTCCGCATCGTCCAGAATAGCAGCCTTCTTGATCTCGTGGTTGATGGTTCGAATGTGCTTGACAGCTTCGGTAACATCACCAGTACCAGCCTCACCCTTGGATCGGATCATGGCAGCACCTTCGGAGATTCGTCGCAAAGCTTCTCCAAGGTTCTTGGCTCCACACACAAAAGGCACCTTGAAGTCGTCCTTCTGAATGTGATTGTGCTGGTCAGCAGGAGTAAGAACCTCCGATTCGTCAATATAATCGACAGACAAAGCCTCCAAGATCTGGGCCTCGACAAAATGGCCGATTCGGCACTTCGCCATGACAGGAATAGAAACAGCTTCCTCGATCTCCTTGATCAGCTTGGGATCGCTCATACGAGCTACTCCACCTTCGGCTCGGATATCAGCAGGAACTCTCTCAAGAGCCATAACTGCACAGGCACCAGCCCGTTCAGCAATAAGAGCCTGTTCGGCATTAACGACGCTAAAAACTGGTTAGCAAATGAATTACTTTGGTTATCGCTCCAGATCATCTTCAGCTGTTGCCCAAGATTGCAACTCCCCCCCCGGGAATCAAAATTGCACATGAAAAATTTCCAACATAGTAAATATAAATCAAATCTTTCAACAGCCTAATTCTCCAGATGACAATACAATGTTTTCCACTTACTCCATAATGACACCGCCCTTGAGCATCTGGGCAAGCCCGGCCTTCAACTTGTATTCTTCAGACATGTTTAATGTGGGTTTTGGTTGGTTCGGAGGGGCTCCGTCACTGCTTATATATATTTTGCGAGAAAATAGTCACTGCTTTTAGTGCGCCGCTCAGGTTTTCCCCGAGTCAACCAGCCCGAAAAATTCCACCCAACACCCACAAAGCCAATTAAATTTAGCCGCCGCCGCAATTCGTCACGTGCGCTCCGCTCTCCTAATCATCCCCAAGCCAAATCAAATCAAATCAAACCGATCTTCATCAACATACCTTTACCCGTCTAGGAGTTCACCAAGATCAACTCCCGGTTTGTCGCCAGCAAGAATACACTACATATGAGTACATTTTCTGACGGGGATGATGACGATATTGTGGAGACACAAGTACGTCGGTTGGCCCGGAACGAGGATCCGCAATGGAGCTCGACTGCCGCTGGCAACAGAAGTGGCAGCTATGGTGGCGAGCAGGTCCGACAAGACCGCTTGAGGAACAATGATGTGATTTGGGGGGATCAGCGAGCAATGTCGGTACCGGCTTCAGGGTTGCATGCTCAAGTGAGTTCACATTCGGACGATGATGATGTTGAAATCGTGTCCTACAGCACCCGCCAGCCCCAGAACCCTATCGAGCGGTACCTGGAAGGATACCATTCGTCGGAAGATGAGGACTATACAGATTCGGGAAGTGACGTCGAAGAAGACTTTGTAGAAGATATACTAGAGATGATAGATGCTCACGGAGATATTTTCGAACGGTTGCGAGATGAGATTGAAAATTATGTGGAAAACCAGACTGAAGAGGACGTTGAGTTGGTTGATGCCAGGCCGGTGCGAAGAAACTCAAATGAAGATGACATTCTCGTTCAACGGGTAGCTCAGGTTTTACCCCCTCCTGCGGCCAGAGCCGTCAGTGATAGATATTCCCGCCTTGAACAACAGTTACGACCGTTCTTTTTGCATTCAATGTTACACCATCATCATTTTCATTCCCATGAAGCTCGGACTGGTGGTCCTGCTACCCAGGAACAGTTCCAGCATGAGGTGATGGAAGCCATACGGCGCTCCTTGGCTGAAAATACTGCTCCTAGGACTATAGATGTTAAGCAGATCAAGCAGAAGCCAATCCCCAGTACCACGCGACAAGGATTCACCAGGAGTCTGGATGACAAAAATCCAAATACAGTTTGTTCCAAGTGCGATGTGGAGCTGGGTACTGGCCTCGAGGACCCCAAGGCCTCGGAAGTCGAGGTTGCGCTATCTAGGCGCACCTTCTTTCTACCATGCGGCCATGTCTACTGCGGACAGTGCGTTGCTAGCTACCGAAGTAGGCGCTTGGCTGAGAAAGAGAAGAAATGTGTGGTGGAAGATTGCCTCCAACAGGTGAAGAAGCGGGGCTCGGCCAGTTTGTTCCGGGAGCTTTATTATAACTGAATTTCATGTCAGTTGTGATGATCCTAGAGGCGGACTATTTATTGCATCAAGTCATGATTGTGTTTTCAGGTATGAAACCTGTATACCATACTATAAAGCAGCAGATATCCCCTGTTGCGTTCTATAGTCTATTTATCTATTACATCTTTTGTTCATTAGAGCGATTTCTGTGGCTTCATAAAGTGACTGTGGTAGCCTATTTCATTCTGCTGGTGAGTTCCAATCGAAGTCTGTAGAGCTTGTACACTCGTAGCTGTCTAGGAACGATACTATTTTTGCAGCACCTGGCCTTTTCGGACCTTCAAACTTTAGCATTCGTGACAAGAGAGCATCAGAAAATAGCTTATCCTCCTCCATCGCTGCGAATTGATGGTATTGACGCTTGCAGCCCAGTTGTTCTTGTTCATCACGGGAAGCCAGCATTGATCTGAACACCTGGGACTGTTCCACAGCAAGGGGCCATTCGTCAGCATAAGGGAAGCCTAACTTTTCAAACTGTGCCGATATCAGAGCAATATCAGTAGTATATTTGCCAAAAAGATCAACTGTAGGGTCGAAGCAGGCCAAACGACAGAAAATGAGGGCCAGGTCCCACACATCCAGCGAGTAGTGGTAGTCTAAGCCAAATAGCAGCTCTGGAGCACGATAAACACCAGTGCATACTTCGTGAACCTTCGGGGTTTCCCCTTCGGTCTGGTTCCAGGCGATATCCAGATCAATGATCGTCGGTCGACCATGCTCGCCGTCAAACACTATATTGTCGGGCTTAATATCGCGGTGAATGATGCCATTACTGTGTAAATAGGCTACGCCAGATACAATTCCCTTAAACACTCCTCTTCTAACTGCCTGAGGAATTCGATTCGTCCACTTGGGCCCCGCGGTGGGGAAACCTGCTCTTGAATGGAACTGGTAAACCCACTGCGGCAGCGTATATGGCATGTACGGCATTGTCAAAGCACACACGCTGTCATAGTCGCTATTCTGCTCCATCTCACTACCGAGATAGCGGATTATATTAGGATGCTGCAGACGGGCCACAAGTGCGCATTCCAGCACCGCATTGTGGGGAGCGACCTGGTCGTCGAGAACGGTACGCTTGACAGCTACAGATGCCCCGTCCGGGCCCTTTTCGAGAGTTATTTCGGAGAAGAGCCCGCGGCCTATCAATTTGGTTTTGGTTTTACTTTTGTGATCTACGGACATGATCGAACAAACTATACAACTACTTTTTGGAGGTTTTGGAGGTTTGATAGACTGAGACCCCGAGATGCGCCCGCCGCATCTATCGAGACAACTTGCTGGATCTGTTGATGCAACCAACAACAACATGGCGTCTCAGGAGGAGGAGCAAGAGGGTCTTCTCGGAGATAGCAGTGGAATTGAGCTGCTGGATATGAAGCAGTCCATGAGCAATGCTAGGAGGTTGGAGCTTTGGAGCCAGTGGCTTGAGTTGCCTAATCTGGACAGCCAAACTTGGATTCCCGTTCAAACTCCGGTGCACCCGGAGGAGGAGCAGGTTTTATTGGATGTGGAAAGATCGTTTGTTTTCTACCCTGGCGGAGATACCAGTGACCTGCAAAAGCAGCTGCTGGACTTGGTTGTTCAGGTGCTCCGCAAGCACCCGCATCTGTCATACTACCAAGGCTATCATGATGTAGCCCAGATCGTGCTGTTGGTGTGCGGACCGCACAAGTCTCCATTTATTTTGGAAAGGCTGTCGTTACGGTACCTGCGGGACTTTATGCTGCCTACTATTTCGCCGACATTGGAGCAATTGAATTTGATTCCTGGGCTCATAGCACAGTATGATTCGGAATTTGCAGACAAGCTCATCACAAACTACGGCCCTGCACCATTTTTTGCTCTATCGCCTATCCTGACCATGTTTGCCCATCATTTCAACAATTTTGAGGCCATCTGCAGAGTCTATGACTACATATTCCAGTCCAGAACCATGGCCACACCCCTTTACTTGTACGTCAGTCTGGTACTGCACGAAAAGAAACGGATGGAAGACGACTCGGATAATGATAGAGATATGTTGTATTCTTTGCTGACAAATTTGGCAGACGACTTTGATGCTGCGCAGCTAGAAGAGCTTATTCAGCAGGCCGATGCCATTGCATCCAAAACTCCACTTGAGACAACAACGGAGTGGAAATCGATATCCAACTACTCGGTGCTCAAACGAATTCCTACCGATGACACGTTGACGCTAGAAGATATCGAAGAATGCATTGAGAAACAGTCCCAAGAGCCTCAGGTTCAAATCGCACCCGTCAAATCAGACGAAGCATCCCCGGACGACAACAGGCCATCCTGGGTTTCCATCAGCCTTGTTGTAGCTGCAGTAGCGGTTTTCTACATCTACACCTTGGGAGAAGATGTGGTCTAATCTGGTGTTTTCTATAAATTGGGATATGCTATAGCACAAAGTGTACAGGCACTGGAATAGATGCTCTTTCAGAACAACAGCATGCTGTACAGTCTATGAAACGATAAAATGCATGCAAATAAAATAAATAAATAAGTGGCCAGTTCAAACTTGGTGAAACACGTTGTTGTTGCTGGACAGCCGCGGTGATGATAAATAGGGTGATTGGCTGATATGGCTGTACCCGCCTGTGACATTCTCAACTCGGGTATCGGTCTGATCCAGCGATAATATTCTGTTTTGGAAAACCAACCTGATTTCCCCGGAAATATAAACCTTAGATTTCCGTGGGCAGATGACCGGGATGTGAGCTGCATAGGAAAGAGTGCTTCGTTGTTCCCCATTGACTACTGCCACTCCGTACACCTTTTGTCGAAGAAAGGTCTTTGATTCGGCAGGAATATCCTGTAGATCGTAGGGGACTAGAAACAAGTGAACAGGTGTGCCTTGCATGTTGGACACAATGATCTGAATTTGCCCCTGTCTCGGGATGCGATAGTGCGTCTTATCATGTACAAGCTGCTCTACGTCTATATGCCCTACATAGGGCGTAGAGCCCTGTGGATTATTATGAATTCCCCAGTCATAGAAGACGGCCTCAAACGAAGTAGCCACATGAGCGGGACACTCGTTGTTCTTGCCCACTACGCCGACTCTGGCATTAAACAGCACAGGATTCGACGACGAAGAGCTCATTCGCCGACTTAACAGACTTTCTTCATATGAACCTGCAAATGCGATTGATTTACGTCTCCCGGGACTTTTCCTGACCGGCTTGATTTCGTGTATGGCAGGTGGCGAGCTGGGCTCGTGGGGGTTCATTTTGGCAATGGGATGACTTGACAAGTGGAAATGTTAATTAGCCTCCATACAGCCTTGAGGGTGGTTGATTGGTGTAGCTACATATATTACAAAAAAACCCGAAGCACAAAATTTCATTGCACATATAACATGGTCCATGCTCCTTTTTATTCGTCTCTGCGTCCAATGGTGTCGATCTCGTAAATAATAGCAACGTCGGTCGACGTACCCTGCCAGCCCCGGGATCCACTGGTGGTGATCATATACTGGCAGGTGGGATCGACCCAGATGTTGGACAACACTCCACCATGATGCCCGGGAATAATGTAAAAGGGCGTTCTAGAAGTAGCCTTGAGATCATATAGTCGCACGTTATCATGAGATCCACACAGAAGGTGGTGACCGCTAGGTAGGGCACATACTGCCGAAACTGCTCCCGACACTGAGGGGAATTTGAGAATCCGGCTGGGGACATCGAACTTGCGAACGTCATATTCATCTACTGTTCCGTTTCGTCTTGCTGCAAATATGAAGTTGCCGTCGGCCGACCAACAGGCTGATTCGCACCAAGGGGGTGTCACATTTCGGACCACTTGTACTCGGGCTGCCTTGGTTTGCATTCGACGGTCCCATATATCTATAGTACCATCAATGCAGGATGTCATAAATACAGAGTAGCTATGAACTGGAGTGGGTTCCGATTCCTCCTCTCCTTCTGTCTCTTTCTCCTGTTTGATTTCCGGTTGCGGAGATGTTCGCGAGTTGCTGTTGCTCCCGTCGTCGTCGTCTCCAAACAGCGATTCCATGCTTTTGTTATCATCATCATCATCATTGTCTTTTCCATTGATATTGTTATTATTACTCTGATCCGGTACAGAGTTACCATTTTCAGCAGGCCCTTTAGGAACCCTGACAAATGAGCCACCTTCCGGTTGCCATTCCAGTGACGAAACCTGCCCAGATAATGAATCATATTGATGGACGTATTTTCCAGTATTCAGATCCCATTCAATCACTGTCTTATCCCAACTACCACTGAGAGCTCTGGTTTCTTCATCGTCTAGTTTGATGACAGAGACTGCTGATTTATGCTTGTTCAGGTAGCACTGGATCTGGCCCTCTCCATGCCTTACAGTCTGCAAAGTCACTCCACCTGACTCCAGACCAGCAAGCAGCCAAAGGGCTTCTGACTGTACAGCTAACGAGTATACTGGCGACACGGTGGGCTCGTACTGGCCATCATGTCCGGCTCTAGACCGAGCATCATTTTCCAGCAGAGGCTGCTCGTTTTCCCAATAAGAGGTCATAACTCCAGCATTGACAATACTGTCTACCAGAGAATGCTTCTGGGCAACAGTCAGAGGAGTCTTGCCGTCTACGCTGTCGGCAAAGTTATATTTGCGGATGAATCCGTCAGAACCGCCAGTGAATAGCCATTTCAGCCCCCACGAAGAAGCTATACTGTATATTCCACAACTATGAGGAATTGACACAGTGGGAGTTATATCGTAGGTAGAGCACTGCACGTATTTTTCAGCACGTTGCAGAGGATGTGCCTGCCTGAACGACCCAGTAAGCAGCGGAGTTCCAGAAGGCCGCGAGCGTATCGCAGAAGACGATATATTATGACCATCAGCAATGCTATCATCCATGTTAACATCGTCTTCGTCGCCTTCTACTTCTACGTCTACTTCAGCATCTCCTTCAGCATCTCCTTCTCCTTCAGCATCTTCAGCATCGCCTTCTCCTTCTCCTTCACCATCGTCAGATTCGTCGTCTCCGTCTCCGTCTTCGTCGTCTTCATCTTCACCGTCACCGTCACCGTCATTTCCAGCGTCTTCCACTACATCATCATCTACATCCACTTCGCCATTCTCAGTCGGAATATCCTCGTTAGCGTCTTCGAACAACTCATCGTCGTCGTCATCGATATCGTATTCCATTCTTTGATAGTAGTATGTAGGTAGGATGGATGATTACATGCGGCGGAGAGTGGAAAACAGATCGACATCAAACCACCAAAATATATATAAAAATAGGCTAATCGAGCAAAAACAAGCGGCTTTTGACTTCTTCCACTGCAAAGTCCAACCCTTGCTCGATATTCAGTCCAGAGATGGCACTACACGGTAGAATCGTCCATTGATGCTGTTTGATGTTGCTGAGATCCAAGGCTTCTTCGACCTGCTGCACCGCCAGATCCCATTTTTGTTCGCTAATAGCATCTACTTTGTTCACCCAGATGAGTAATCCGGATCCCAATAGTCGATCTTCATTGAGATTCTTATGCAATTCGTAGCGACAGTCCGCCAGTCTGTCCAGAGCCAGGGCATCAACCACCCAGATCAGGAAATCGGTCTTTTCAAAGTAGTTTCTCCAAAACGGCCGTAACGTGGTCTGGCCACCCACATCCCAAATATTCAGCTTGTAGCCATTATGAGTAATCGTCTCTATCTGAAACCCCAGGGTAGGAGCGACTTGGCTGACATCGGCTCCTAAAATGCTCTTCACTATAGTGGTTTTACCAGCATTATCTAGCCCTCTAGGCCAAATTAGCATATATATATATATAAATACACGCAATGTGGACCGCTACAGTCTTTTTATATAAACTTACAGCATGAGAACACGAATCTCCTTGTCTTTCAACGACTGCTTTCGAATCGTAGTGAGAAGGCCCATTAGAGGAGAGAGTTGAAGCCAAAAATCAATGTAATCGAGCGGCTCGGCCAATTTCAAGTCCATACAGTCAAAATCTTATTTCGGTTCGAACAAACAGATCAACACCAAAGCACCAAAAAATGGGATAGGCTCTACGTTAAAATGACTACAAGTTCATGTACAATACTCTACGCTTCTACGCCGCAACAGACTGGAACCACCAACAGGGGGCAGTCCAATCTACAATGAGTGTTATTAGTCATTCATTTAATACTTTTATAGATGCTGCTTAAAAAATCAATAAAGTCTTTTATTCAACATCGACACCACCCTTTCGCTTGAGGATAGCCTTTCGATCCTTGTCGAGCTTCAACTTGGTGATGACAACCTTGGAGGCATCGAGATTGATGGGGACAGCATAACCGTTGGACTTCTCTTTGGACACCTTCTCGACCTGAATGGACCACTTGAGTCGGTAAACCTGGGTAACCTTGCCTTCTCGGCCCTTGTGGGTTCCTCGAACAACGAGAACCTCGTCGTCCTTTCGGACAGGAATGGATCGAACCTTGTACTTTTCTCGCAGTTCCTTGGAAAGAGGAGCAGACATCAAGACTCGTCGCTCAGATGAGGGAGCACTGAAGTGAGCCTTTCTGGCCTTTCGTCGAGATGAAGAGACGTCTATGAATTAGTTCGGGCTGTTCTATTTGCCATTTTGTATTCCTCTTGTTTCTCACTTACCGTGTGAAACCTTGGCCATTGTTGATGTATATGATGGTTGTTGGAAAAAGAGAAGGAATTATTCAATATTAGTGTGGATTTGTGAGTGAGTGGGTAAACTGCCTGCGTATTTTTGGGACTCCTCCCATCGCCTGGTTTTTACGGTAGCAGTCACAACAAAGCAAAGCAAAGTCATGTGACAACTTGGATGCTGTGCCGCATAATGAGCGGCAGATAACAAGCTGTGTGGAAAAGTGGTACATTCCAGATCACCCCCAACTAGGCTTGCAGGGTTGTCAACGGTGTATATACAATGAAATAATATCCTTGTAATAACATCATTCTACACGTGAGGAAGAATACTTACATGCCACAGGGCAGGGAATCCCGATTGCAGAGGAGAAAAACCGCACACTGTGAAGCACATAGTTTCTATGGAATGAACTACTGTTGGCCCAGCTCATTCTCCTGCACGAAAACCAACCGCAGATGATCCGAAGACTAAGTGGAAAATCCGGCAAAATATGCTCCAGTTTCAGCCACAAAGCCCCCCCCCCCTCTAGAAACGCAGCATGGAGTTTCTTCGATCGAGAAACTCTCCGATAAGGGCTCTGTTCTGCGGATCCAATTAGGGCTGGCTCGATATTACCGTTTTGGTGTGGGTTTTGGTTGACCCTTGAATGGGTTAACTGCATCAGTCAAGGAGTTGAGCCCAGGAGGTGTCTGGCGCATGTCCTAGCGATGACATGGCTTGGTATCATTTATTCGGTAAATTGCACTAGTGAGCTGTTTATTAAGTATGGAATGTTTTTTTTTCCATGGATATTTAGGGACTCTGCCTATGTACGGTGAAATATCCTAATACGGGTGGGTGATACGGTGGTGGATTTTAGCGGTCTTAGCGGCCCCACATTGGGCTGCTGCAGCTGCAGAAACATTGATATGCAAGTACATTGGAAGGGTTTGAATAGAACTAAACAGAGTTTGGCTTCCCACTCACCCCAGCCAAAGTATCACGGGAGGCTGGCTGTAAAACCAATTGGTTTATATATTGATTTGCCAAGTTGGCTGGAAATAGGTGAGATCTGCAGGGGGACACCGCTGCACCATCAACGCGACCATCGAGCACCGATCCAAACTCCCCAACTCGATTGACTGTTTTGTTTCCGAGCACTTTTTGTTCGGATTCCAGTCAACCAGTTGTTCTCTTCCTGGTACAACACCTTTGCGTGCCTGGTCCCACTCGCATTTGTTTACATATTTGGTGAACTTTAACCATAATCAAACAACGTCTAGGGCACAAAATAACTGACCGTGCATTGAGTACTCGTGTGATACAGACTTTCTCAGCGCTTCGTTCCTACAAGTCACCAGCCACCTACGCTGGATTTGCTGGGTTTATTCTGATCAGACTGCATTTGTTCTAGGGAATCCCATAGTATACTCTCGACAGTGTGAACGGATATCGTACCGATAGCATATCGTTGGACTATCCCGGGTTTTTGGACGGTTTGTTGATTCCCCTGATTCGACGTCCCCAGCAGCCGGCCGACCGTACTTTGGACTAACAACAACAACTACACCAAATTGCTGCATTGATCTACTGCTACTGCTTGTGCATTCAGTTTACTTGGTTTCCTGCCGACTTTCCTTGTTGCTTTTGAACTCCTGTCTTGCTGATTTATTTATTGTCTCGTCCCGATCAAAACCATAATTGTCAATCATGGTGCTACATGTTTCCTCGGGGCACCGTGAGGAGGGAAGTACCCGTTCTACATCTCGTCTGTTTGAGAAGAATCAAATGCTGGCCAGATCGCTCGAAGAAGAGCAGGTACAGGTGAAGCATCTCGAGACGGTTATTCGGGAGTACCAACTAAAGCTAGACAAGGTTCTCCTCGAACAATCGCAGCTAGAGCAGGATATTTTTGAGCGAGATAAGAAAATTAGCACTTCTCAATCAGAACTCAAAGAATGCAGAAGACAGCGTAATGAGCTGGAATCAAATTTATCTCAGGAAGTGATCAACTATGTTAATGAGAAGCAGCGCTGGATGGATAAGGAAGGGGAATTCGCCGAAAAGATTCATGATCTAGAGCTCAAACTCAAGCAAGCGGAATCGGAGGTCACCAGCGTGGAGTTCGAAAATACCAAGCTTCAGCAGCTGCTTGGCGATGATGCAATGAACGTCAGACCCGACTCCACATCCCCGGTCTCTTCAACCTTTTCGTTTCGTCGACCAGCATCTCCTTCAGTGACCAGTCTTGCATCCACCGCTACGTTGGTGGCACATGGTAAAGCTGGAGAAAAATCTCGAGAAGAACTGGAACTGGTCAAGACTCAAATGGAGACTGTGGCCAGAGAATACTCCCTGCGATTCGAAAAGGTCAAGAATGACATGACCGAGCTGCAATCAATCAACTCCCGCCTCATTGAGGAGAATGATAACTTTCAAATGCTCCTTACCGAGAAGACAATAATGGGCGGCTTTTCTTTAGAAGATGAATTACGTGTTGCAGGAGAAAAGGACACTGAATCTGATTCGGACGTATCAGATGTTCCTTCTTTCTCGTCGCCAAAGACGCCGCAGAGCCCGCTCTCTCCGAAAACTGGGAGCAAAGATGCTATAGACGGCGCAGTTTCTCCAACGACGCGGACAATATACAACTTGCGGTTTGACAGTGAGAGCCTGAAGAATCAGAACAACGCGCTACGGCTATCCCTTGAACGTCTTGTTCATCGACTTCTTGAGTACAAAGACTTTGAAAAAAGTGTTGAAGATCGTGGAAAGATTCCTGAGCGGTCTATTAGTGCTTTTCAAGACCGATTTTGGGCATCTACAAGCACTGTGGACAAGCTGGACATTTCACGCCAGCGATCACCCAGGTCTTCCAAATCCTCGTCCATTTACCAAATGCAATACCCAAGTGGAAATGGACTTGGACATCGCATTCATAAAATTACTCCTTCTCCGACATGGTCATCACTCATATTTAACACACCAGCGGCAACTTCGCCGAAAAGCCGAGTCATTAGCCTGGGAATTGACCGAGAGGCGTCATCTCCCGGAGCTTCTACAGATGGATCGTCAGTGATATCATCGCCGGGAATATCTGAGGAAGCCAGGACCATCGTGGAGAAATCAATGCTGTCGCCAAATTCATCCAGTGACAGTTTGTTACTATCTCGTCCTAGCATAGGGGGTCAACAGAAGCTTAAACCGTTGGAACTTCAAACGTCGCCGGAAGAAAAATCTTCTGGCTGGTCATTATATTAATTAATGGTAACCACTGTTTGTCAGTGGCTATTACAATATTTTGATTTTGTGGAAGCTGAAAACGTCTCTCAGCATTAATTCTTTAGAGGAGGACGACCTCCAAGCTAATTACTACTTAACCAGAACAGAATTAGTTGCAAATACCAAGCTTTAGCATAGATGAGCGTAATGTATAATAATAAGCTCTTAATTTACAAAAGAAGTAGTATTCGAGAATTCTTCGGACTAAATGGCCCTTGGCCGGTTGGTACTCAAATTCAGGGTTTCAAGTCCGGTTTTCGGAGGCAATAAAAATTTTTGTGGGGTAGCGTCTTCTGACTTGGTATAAAACCTTGCGCGATTCCCCAGATTTTCCTAACTTTTAATTTGATCACTGAGAAAAATCGCCCGTGCGGTTTTAACAACATCCACCAAATAATAAATTAGTCACCTGTTGCATAGTTGACTAGTTTGGGCTTACTCATCCCCTGCTTCGCCGCCATTGCGTTAATTTTATACTTTCTCCACATACCTCTCACCACTTCTACCCAAACACTCAAGCTGGCGAAAAACCATACGATCAATATGACAGACAAGAATAATACCGGCTCCAGCGTACCTCATTCAGCCAATGTGGATATTCCCAGGCGTTCATCTCTGTTTGGATCCATTTTTGGCACTTTATCTGGGTCGCCTTCCAATACAATGCCGTTTCCAAAATCCGCCGAGTATGCCATTGAAGAACCATCTTCGGGCAGTGGCAAGGCGCCGGAAACTGGCGAAACCCGACCGAGAGCCCTATCTCAGCAGGGCATTTCTGCGGATGAAGCATTCAATCTAGCCCGAGCCAATTCCCAGAAGACACAGGCCAATACCCATGGTCGACGGGCATCTCGTGGCCGCTTTGAAGGCATGGGGCTAATTGCAGCATATTCCGGGGGCCCCTCGTCATTCTAAATCAAATTGCCTTCTGCTTCCACGACTTCCTTTTTTATTATTTATGACTACTTGAATCTTTGCATCTCTGGATGATCAATTAACGACTTTACTGATATCTACCAATTTTCGTTCCTTTCTTCTGTGGTGCCCACATGGCATTTCTGTGGCCCACAAATTATTGTTGATTATTTGGTCCCCCGCATTGTGCAGCCAGGCCAAAAAACCAAAAAACCAACAAATTAAATAGATACATAGTGAATGGATATAAGGGTACTAAAATCTTCACTTGGCTGTGAGGTGTGTAAAATAGCTATAACCTTTCGGGCCTTCACGCAATCTGCAATTTAAGGTCCATTTTGTCATCTTTTCAGGGTCTTTCAATGTCTGACACGGTGGGTTGGGTTCAAACTTCGCATCGCATGGCCCCTTTTCGACATTTCAGCCACCAAAACTGGAGAAATAATTAAATGGAATCCACAATGCACGTATAAACTAACACCCCACCAAGGTATATCTACATTCCTGCATAGTTTCATCATAGCAGCCGACTGCGCGTTGTAGAACCAAAAAATAATATATGACGTAATCGCATTAATACTATGTGCAATGAAAAATTGTGATTATCAGCTTTAGCTATATTACCGGGTTGGGAAGCGGTTCCTGTAGCACGAAAGAAGGTACAAAATGGTCCTCTTGAGTAGCAGGAGGCGGTGGTAATGGTGTTCCACCATATGTATCCATTATCACCGGGTCGGCAGTCTGCGGCCGGGGTAGATCCGATGAGCGTATCCCGCTTGTCGATCGGTGCATATAATGTGTTGGAGCCTCGTCGTCTGTACCAAGCGAGAAATCCGACTCCGAGTCAGCTCGCTTGCTGTATTTACTCGACCGATATCCCCTTGTTTCAATCAGGCCAGCATTTTGAGGGGTATTTACCACCGTAGAAGGCGTCCTTTGGTCTGCTGTTGAGATGGATTGGTTCAGCATCGAATTATCAGAGGTGTCTACCTCAGTAGGCGTGCTGAAAGGGCCTCCACCACCGACCATCTGTTCCTTGGTGATATATTGGGTCTTGATTTGGCCGCCTGCGGTCCATTCATCGTCAGCATGAGTTGGCTTCTTTTTATGAAGTATAGTGTGGCTCTTCCAGGCTTTCTTGAGAAGGGGTCGCAACGACGGCATGCAGGCCACAATAATAGACGTACAGCATTCCACAGCAGTCAAAACTGCCGTATCCACCACAGAGCCCGAAATAGCAATGATTATAGCTCTAATTATGACAACCATAATAGTTATTAGACCCAGAGAAAATGTGAGTAGCAGACCGACTCGTCGTCTGGTTCCACCATTCTTTACTGCTCTGACCACTGGAAAAGGAATAATAAAGATACAGACATCAACAATCAGATTAAGCACAACTGAGATGGTAAAAGGCTTAACTGCAGTAGAAGAGTAGCAGTATCGATTATTATCGAGCGACCAGTTGAGCGAGATAGGAATGCATATAAATATATTGACAAGCAGTATGATGATTGTCGATGCCACGGTCAAGCCAAAAGTTACATTCAAAAATGCTCTGTTTTTGGTCTTAGGAGGCACTAGTCGGTAATAAAGTCCGAGTATGGCGAATTTGACAATCCATAGGCAAAGATAGTAGGGCACCGCCGAGGAATAAACCACTTTGAGCATCGTTATCTTCTCATCCGCAGTACCAGGAAGCACTTGTCCCAGGTTATCGAAATAAGATCGATTATCGTCCATGAATCCATGCGAAATGGTAAAAGCATCCATTGATATCCATCCAAAAAACAACAATTGTGAAGTGATCAAAAGAATGTCTTCTCGCTGAAACCTTACGTTGACTATCTTCAAGCGAGTGTACAGTCTAGCAAAGAGTACCAGACATGATGCTGTTGCAAGGGTCCATTCGGCAGCCTGAATATTAGTAACAGCATTTTCAATATATTTAATACCGTCGTTTTAGCCACACTAGCAAGATCTCATCTCGGTAAATATCTCCTTGAGAAAATTTCATCGCAGCAGCAGCAGTAACAGCAATAATAGCAGCAGCAGCAGCACCATCACTAAACGCAATACAAAACAAACAACAACTACCTACCAAAGTTCCACGAGGTGCGACCATATTTCATCTATCTGCCAGGCAATATAGCTATTCTACTTATCGACTAATTCTAACAGCCGTGAGCATATGTCTCTTATATATTTTAATGTCATTTACGTGTGGCTGTTTCAAACGGCTAAATGATCGACATTGCTGATTCCAAAACAAGTATGTCGGTTCTCTCTAGCGCATCACTTCTCTAATTCAGGGGTAGCCTGGAGGGCAAGGGACCTCGGGTGAGACAGCAAATCGTCTGCAGGAGCATCTGCAAACAGTAAAAGCGCACCATTTTAATGTTATGACACGCGGTGTGAGCGATCAAGCGGCTGCATCTTGCTGCGTACGCGGCAAGCTTGTCAGACCGCTTTCATCTCCAACCGACTTCCCGCGCACAACAGGGATATCCTCCATTGCCGTGTGTATTCTTTCATTTGGCCTTCAATATGTTCATTGAATGGACTCCTTCCAGACGTGGCACGAGTATGCCGCACATCGGGAACCAGAAAGCTAATATTTGTATTGTCCCGCTCCAAAGTTGATGGATCGGGGAATATCACCAATATATTTCTGACTACACTATTTGAGACTTTGCCGATGCGATTTTACGCATATGTCAAAGAGGTCTGGTATGGTACCTATTCATGGAGAATTGCATTAGACACACTGCCGCAACTAGATTTGTTCATGCTCTGTCCACCTTCCACTCCGGTCACCGATGACCAGCGTGGATCCGCTAAATATTACTGTTCTGACCCACGATATAATAACAAATATGGCAAGTTTTGATTCAAGGGAGCATGATATTATTTGTTGGGCCGAGGGCGTGATGCATGTCTCAGGCACAATCGGACCATCTTGGAGAGTCCAGTACCACTATCTTGGGTGGTTATATCTCTGAAAAAAACCTATACTTTGACCGTTCAACAGCTGTCTTGATATTGAGCAATCCCCCATTGCTTGCACATACCGCTGCTTGCGCTAGTTAATCTACGGCTTTCTGTTCTTTTCCCTTTTCGGGCGGCCCATGCGGATAAGGCCCCACAAGCCTTTGCATCGCTAAACCTTATTTCGGGTCCAATTATGTCCAAAGAATGCATTGTATGTCTTGACCCGCCCCTGTGCGGGCTTTGTCCTCCAGGCCATGAATGTGTTCTTTCTTTGCAGACATGCGACAGCTGCCCTGAGCTCTCTTGCCTGGATACCCGTCATGGTATTGACACTGGATTCTCTAAGGACGTCAGCGATGGGCATGCTGTAAACACCGCACAGTTCCGTGGACGTAATGCCGTTATTGGAGCCGTAATTGGCGGCGTAATTGGGGCCTTGATTATTTTCGGCATCGCATACTGGATATTATTTTGGAGAAGAAGAGGTCTGAAGAGATACCATCGGTCGAACCAACCTCCCGACACCGGGGGTCCCACTTTTGGCCCCAAGAACTCTAAATTTGCAAGTGGACTATTCTCCTTCGTTTCGTCTCCCGCAGATATCTTGGAAGGGCCGCTCGGAAGAGATGAGCCCCATCGGGATCTTTCAATGAAGACTGTCCCGTACAGGGATCCTTTTGTAATGGACCATCCGAAGCCGGCTTTCCCCTCTCCACAGTCAATTGAGAGTGATGAAGAGTACCAGAGATATATGGAGATGTTGAACTATCCTAATCCATTGTATGGGAGCCCGTCTGTGGTCCCTCCATCTAACACGGAGGTTATCAACATATCTAATCACTCACCAACTTCAAGCCCAATAACTATCGATGGGACATATCGACCTGAGAGCCTTTTGCATAAAATACGGAGAAGAACATCCTCTCTTCTACCTCAAATAGTCTTAGACCTGCTTCCTGGCAGTAGGCCGGCCCACCATTCGGAAATACTGGACGACAATGCGACTCAAACTACGAAATCAACGCGAGCCTCCAAAACTCTACCAAAATTCTTGGCATTTCGAGATGATGGTCGCAAAGTTTCAAGACATTCAGCCCAGCGGCCGGAAATGAGCCTCTTTTACCGAAACTCTATTGTTGACCCCAATCCGCCAAAACTACCTAGCCTGAACTTACAGGAATCGCAGCCCTTTCTCAGTCGAGTAATTGGAAAACTACCGTTTGCTTCGAGCTCGCAGCAACTACTATCTGATAGGCAACAATTATCAGTAAGGCTTAGTAAGAAGAGACGAGCACCCACTCCGTCAATAACAGACTCAGGCAGTATTCAGCCCAGTATACAAGTTGATACGAAATCTAGTATACACGACCATTTGAGCTCCAGAGGAGGTTACGTAGTGCAAGATTACAACGACTCTCAGTCCGAGTTTGCCATACCAGAAGACGCACTTTTCTACTTGAAGCAGCATCCTTCACTTAATGAAGGCATCCATGGGCCAGAATATGGGGTGCGTGTGCCAGGCAGCCGAGTTGCAGGCCCCTTTGAACCGCTAAGCCCAGCAAATAAGACATCTCTATCACATTTGGTCCGTGCACACTCTAACAACGAAGGGGGTTCTTTGCATCCATCTGGTGTTTCGTCTCCTAGGGAGGTACTGATGCATTTGTCGAAACAATCTTCCAATGTTTCGCAAATGCAGGGGTCATCCCAGATAGCTGTCCGACTGAGAGCTAATGAGCAGACTTTGCAGAATTATAATGCAAGTCATGAAACTCTGGATGAATTTTCTGGAACTGAACTACCAGACAGCGAAGAATGTAATCAGACCTGGACTGGAACTCAACAAGGAGATACCCTGCCATCTAGGGGGAATTTCGGTGACCAGGAAAGATGGGAACGACAAATAAAAAATAGTGGAGATGAATCTGCCCCAAGATTAAGTGAAGGTACCGGCTCATACTCTACATATCCTTTTCGTCCTAATCGAGGATACTCGCCTAGTGACCAGCAGCACCAAAATATTTTAAGCCGGGAGAGCGAGAGAGGGAGCCAAAATGACCGCATGCACAGAATGCTTATGGAGCATAAAAGGAGATCACATGTCACGGAGTCTTTGGATCCTACTACTATTAGAACTGCGCTTGAACCCAGGGCCGAGATATCGCACAGTCCTATCACGCCAAGATTGCCGGACGACTATGAGAATCCAGCTAGGGGAATAAAGGGTCCAAACGTTGGAGAGAATATTCAAGAGAGTGGTAGCTCACTGAGGAGGTGGAGTGGAGCTACTCTTCGCAGTGCCCCTACCCCTGAGAACACCTCCAAAAATAAAGCCTATAAGCAGGGTGAAGAAGCTTCCAGAGAAGAAGAGTACAATTCTAAGAAGACTAGAGTTCAGAGTGAATCAACCAAACTCGTTGGTAATGCTAAGGGCCATACTCGAGCCATTTCAGATCAAAGTACGTACACTGAGCAATCACAATCGCAGTACCGCGGGTCGGTTTCATCAACAGGGAGTAGCCCTCGATATCGATATCATCTATCGGCGTATCACACAATTCATGAAGAACAACCGGGATTTTTCGCAGAGAATCAGGGAGGTCCGTCGTATTACCAGACACTTTCTCTGTCTCCACTTGATAACCCTTACACAGCATACTCGGCTCATTCAGTTCAGTCTCAGACGGACGATCCAGATGAGCTGTACACTTGGGACGAACATGCCACAGCTCGGAGACCTTTATATAAGGGCCAATTGACAGAAGAAGACGCCGGAGAGGAAGACATGTCTGATTTATATGAGCAATCTCATTCAATCTCGCCGATTGAGCCTCTACATATTGTCAAGCAGTACCGCGATATGCAGGAAGAGCATTTTAGTGATTTGAGTTTGTCGGTTTCTGCGTTGGACTATCCTGTTCAATATCGAAATTATTCACAGGGCACGCTGTAAAGAGATTGACTGTTCAATAAATACCAGGGTATTCAGCATCGCCTTAATTGTTTAATATATAGATATGGAAGATACATAAAAACGTCAGTCTAACGTCGAGGAGTGTGATTTTGGCATTACGCTAGGTGAACCTAGTTTGCAGCAACAGCTTCGGCCGCAGCAGTTCGTTCAACTTCATACTGGAAGTCAAAGTAGGGCTTGTCAAAGTGGTGGACTCGAATATAACCGTCTTCACCACCGGAAGCAAAGGAGGAACCTTTGGGGTGAACAGCAATGGTGTTAATGGGGCCGAAATGACCGCCGACTCTTCCGAGCTCATCCTCGAAGATCTTGTGGTGGAAACGGGACTCGAATTTACCTTCTCGAGAAGAAGTGAGAGTGACATCACGAGCTTCCTGACCACCACCCATGACAATGAAGTCTTTGACGGGTGTGATGGCAGCCGAGTTCATGGGGGTTTCAGTATGATAGCTCTTAAGCAGAGTGAGATCATCCACAGAAATGAGTTTTGCAGACTTATCCTTGGAGGAGGTGATAATGTAAGTTCTGTCTAATGAAGGCTGAAGATCAGTGATGATGCCTTCGTGTATTTTGGCGTGGTTTACCTGCTCACCAGTCTCGGCATCGAACTTAGAAACACTACCGTCAACGTGGCCAGCAATAATGTACTCTGAGCCATAGCCCCAGATAGCATAGCTGACCTTGGGATTACCCTGAGGGTTGGAAATAACCAGTGAAGGCTCCGTCTGCTGTTCATCTGAGTTGACATTCAAGTCAAACACCGTGATAGAACCTCGCTGGCCCATATGCTCCTCTGTAACGGCCAAAAATCGGTCGGCGCTAGGTGATATTTCGACATATCGTGCTGTAGCCTTGGTTTCCCACTTAAAGATATTTGTACCGGTCTGGACGTCCCACAGACGGATGGAGTTGTCGGCAGCACCGGTGATGCAGACGGTGCTAGAAGGATCGACATCAATGGTGAAAATAGCACCATTATGGCCATGAAGTGTTCCCAGACGTTCACCATTGTGTGAAAACCATACTGATGCACTGGAAATATTAGCTTGGATTCACGAGTCTGTAATTGATTTGATGGCTACCTACATTTGATCTCTCGCAGTGGAGAACAGCAGATCGCCCTCTCGGTTGTACTTGAGCTGTGTCAAGGGACGCTCGTGGCCCTTTCTGTATTTCAGTTAGCAAAACAGACGAAAATAATCAGCCGAATTTTACGCATTTACGCACATCATAATTGGTCTCATGGTGACGGTTTTGTACAGTTGTATGTGTGAAAAGCTGAAATTTTTCTATGTGTGTAAACGGGAGGTAGGGTACGCGTAATTCCTAGCACACGTCAGATACCTCGGGCAGATCAGCATCAGGAGGACCCAGGTCAAGCTTGAGCAGCCGATTAAACATCTCGAACATGAGAACCATGCAATCGGCAGTGATTTCTGCATCGTATCGGCCTTTGGAACTTTCGTCTCGTACAAAGGCGTGTTGGGCTCCAGCGACTTCGTAGAAGGAGAAGATTACCCCTGTGTCTCTCAGGGTCTTTCGGATCAAGTCCCGACCCTCTGGAGGAACGTGAGGATCCAAAGTGCCAAAAATCGTGAGAATTTCTCCCTTGATTTCTCTGGTACGGGCCAGCGAATGCTGAGATCCATCGCTGGTAGTTCCCAAAGAGTTGGAATGAATATCTGTTCCAAAATACGTCACGGTAGCCCGTACACGGGGATCAAACGCAGCTCGGAAAGCACAATGGCCCCCAAGGCACATGCCAGTAGCACCTATTTGGCCATTACACGTGTCCAGGTTGCTCAGATAATCAATGGTAACCTTGTTGTCTTCATCGTATGCCTCTAATTGCTTCTTAGCTTTAAGATCGTTTCCCAAATCAGTGCCAGGGCCGTCATACGCTAATGGTTTCCAATCTACAAACTCATGATAAATACTAGGAGCTGCTACTATAAAACCTCTGCTGGCTATTTGTTTGGCAAATCGAGCAACAGGACCAGTGACTTGAAATGATTAGCATTCGAACGTAGTGTGCCGGATTCCAGCTACCCAGCATAATATTCAATACTCACCCTGATAAATCTCTGAATGAACAATTACTGCAGGAAACTTTGCCTTAGGATATCCTGGGATAACAGGGTGGTAGAGAAATACCCTCATTTTCCCGCTGGACGTCTTGAGATCTACGAATTCTTCTTTAATCAACATATTTATAGATGTGTATGTCAGATGGGCCAAAGATCAACATGGTGATATCTTTAGGCCCAAAAGCAACTCAACCAATTTCAAGGTAGTCAGAAAAGTCTGATTTTTACTATATAAATATACATACATTCAATCGCAGCTAACACTGCTATATTTATTAGAAGACTATTATAACTCAACCAATTCTGGGCCTGATCTCTTTACAGCTTCAGGGCATCAGCCAAGAAAGCCTTCTCTTCAGCTGAATGCACCTTCTTGGTACCGGCAGCAACACTGGCAGAAGGAGGACGGCCAGCATATCGGAAGAAGCTGCCAGCGTAGTTGGTCTCAGCAACAGTAGTTCTCAATCGAGGAGAAATATAACTCCAAGATCCAGCGTTCATGGGCTCTTCCTGGCACCACACAAGGTCTTCAAGGTTAGGATAGCTGTTAAGCAGGTCTCGGATCAAAGCATAGGGGAAAGGATGGAACTGTTCAATCTTAACCAAGGCAGTATCCTTTACTTCGGCATCAGCTCGCGCCTTGTAAAGAGTAGCGTAAACCTGGCCAGAGCAAAGAACCAGTCTCTTAGTCTCCTCCTTGGGAAGGATGGATTTGCCATGCTCAGCATCCTCAATGATCCACTGAAAGTGAGAATCGCCGGTGAATTCTCCAATTTCAGACCGAGCCAATGGGTGTCGCAGCAGAGACTTGCTGAAGAACAGGATCAATGGTTTTCGGAACTGTCGATGTTGTTGTCGTCTCAATAAGTGGAACAAACTGGCTGGGGTGGAGGGATATGCGATTTGGATATTAGCATCCTGGTGCTGTCTTTTCAGCTTATCGGGGGATGGGAAGAATCTAAAGTCATCATTAGCCAGCTGCAAGTATCGCTCTATTCTGGCAGACGAGTGTTCAGGTCCCTGACCATCATACCCGTGAGGCAATGAAAGTACGAGACCAGATCTCTGTGCCCATTTAGATTCACCAGAAGCAATGAACTGGTCAATAATGACCTGGGCAGTATTGGCAAAATCACCAAACTGAGCTTCCCAGATTACAAGAGCATCCGGGCTAGTCAGGGAGTAACCATACTCGAAGCCCATGACGCCATATTCAGAAAGAGAAGAATTATGGATCACAAAAGCAGCTTGCTTCTCAGAAACATGCTGCAGAGGAGTATATGTCTGCTCATTATCTTGGTCGTGCAAGACAGCGTGTCGCTGAGAGAAGGTACCTCGCTCAACATCTTGACCCGAAATTCTAACGTGGAAGCCTTCGTCAGCCAAGGTACCGTAGGCAAGGGCTTCACCAGTAGCCCAGTCAATACCCTCACCATCCTCAATAGACTTGAGTCGGCTAGCCAGAATTCGCTTCAAGTTTCGATGGACATTGAAGCCTTCAGGATAGGTGGAAATGACAGAACCAACGTGTCTGATCTTCTCTTCATCAACAGCAGTGGGCAAGTGCGGAAGGATTTCCTGGGCAAGTTCTTTGGGAGTCTTGAAACCTTCCCAGGCAGAGGCGAGCCATTCTCGAGAGGTAGGTTGGTATTCTCTAGACTGAGAAAACGACTCTTCCAAAGTCTGCCACACCCACGACTTATGTTCCTCAATATCTTCCTTTGTAAAGGTACCCTCTTCAATGAGCTGCTTTACGTAGTAATTGATAGAAGGCTCCTTCTCGGCAACCTTCTTGTACATCAAAGGCTGAGTGAACGAAGGCTGGTCTGTCTCGTTGTGGCCGTATTTTCGGTAGCAAACCAAATCTATGTAAGCATCACTCTTGAACTCAGTTCTGTAATCGGCAGCGAGCTTGAAGATGAAGTCCACAGCTTCCATATCGTCGGCGTTGACGTGGAAGATGGGTGCATCTACAGATTTGGCGATATCAGTGGGATAAGGAGTCGATCGAGAAAATCTCGGGTCGGTGGTGAAACCAATCTGATTGTTGACCACAATGTGGATAGTACCACCGGTTCGATAAGCTGGCAAGTGCTGGAAACCCTGTGTTTCATAGACAACACCCTGACCAGCAAAAGCAGCATCACCGTGGAGCAAGATTCCCATGGCGGTAATGTGGGATTCCTCGTCATTCTTAAAGTGTTGGATAGCACGAGCTTTACCGAGGACGACAGGGTCCTCAGCCTCCAAATGAGAGGGATTAGCAACCAAAGACAGATTGACTTTCTTGCCGGAGGGAGTAGGACGTTGGTAATTGGCACCCAAATGGTACTTGACATCACCGGAGCCTTCGTCAAACGAAGCGGAGCCTGCGAATTCTGAAAAAATGGACTCGTTCGGTTTTCGGATAACGTTAGACAGCATATTAAGTCGGCCACGATGAGGCATGCCAATGACAACGTCTTCAACACCAGCATCAACGGATCGATCAATCAAAGTCTTCATACCAGCAATAAGGGATTCGGCACCTTCAAGGCCGAATCGCTTGTCGTTGGGGTATTTCGATGACAGAAACTGCTCAAAAGAAGTGGACCACATCAAACGGTCAAGGATTCGACGTCGTTCATCGGTGGAGTACTTGTAGGGCTGAGGGACTTCGATTCGCTCTCGGATCCAGTCGCACTTTCCTCGAGAGGGAATATGCATGTATTCGACACCGTAGGATCCGCAATACGTCTGTTTGCAGATATCAATCACCTCCCTAAGAGTCTTTTTGCCACCAAAGTTAGGAAGAAGTCCAGGGCCTAGTGTGATTTCGCTGTCGAGATCCTTTTCGGTGAAGCCATAGTACTCAGGGGTGAGTTCTTTGGCAGGAGGTTCCTTGGAGTAACCAAAGGAAATTTCCAAGGGATCAGTCAAAGCTCTCTGGTGACCACGAACCTGATAAGCTCTAACTAGCAGCTGAACCTTGAGATGGAGCATAACTCCATTGTTGTTGCCAGTAGCGATTCCCGACACCGGAGCAGATCCCACGGGGGTCGGCACCAGGGTTGGAGGAGCACTGAAAGCAGCAGCAGCAGGAGCTCCAGAGTCTAGGTTCTTGAAATACGACTAAATTGGCGGGTTAGTCATGTTTTTATCGGCATTGGAAAGATATTCCATTTAAGCTCTCGAGAATTGCCCGGCATGCTCGGAAAAAAAGGTCCCGAGGACAGCAAGCAGCATCAAGCAGCACCCCAAATCAATACTTACCTGCCACGAAACGTGAACTGAAGCAGGGTCTTCTTTCCATGCCGAATACATTTCGTCAATGTAATTGGCATTGGTAGACTGTAGGAATACATCGGGATCGGTAGTCTATTACGGGGGGAGAGTTAGTTACGAGTTTGACGGGGGGGGGGTGGATTTGATTGATCAAACAGCAGGTAGCGGCAAGTGAAGCGCAGCGCAAGCGTCGAAGAAATTGGTTTTTTTTAACTTACAGCAAAGCCTCTAGTGGCGACTAAACGGCCGCCGGCCCGTCGAAGGGACCGCAGCTCGAATTTCGACGAAAGTCGAAGAGCTCTCAGCATGATTTTGTGTAAAAAGGTGGTGAATTGTTTGGAGGGGGGAGGAATGAGCACAGCAGCTTATAAGATTCTACTGGCCAATTGGCTCTCAGAAATATAGGGAGAACGGGCGGGTTACAAAAGGGTCAATCGAGATAGACGAACAATACGCAGCAGGTCTACACGCGGTTCTCTCTGGTCCTGGACTTTAGCAAGGAACCAAATGCGTTTATATAACACAAACAACTCAAATTTTTTTGACAAACTTCTAATAGGGCGAAGCTTTTCCGGCAATTATTGTCCGGAGATGCCGACCGGGTAAAAAGCGCCGGTGCGGCGCCAACCTTCCAGCAAACTGGGTAGAGTTGGGTGGGAGATTCATCAAGGCCACCACCACCATCACCATCATGACGGACGCCGACATTGACACTTTGGAGCCCTCGCTGCAGAATATTATAGACCAAGACTCGCTGCGGTGGATATTTGTAGGCGGAAAAGGTGGGGTTGGTAAGACCACGACATCCTGCTCGCTGGCGGTGCAACTAGCAAAGCACCGAGAAAATGTACTGTTGATCTCCACCGACCCGGCCCACAACCTGTCGGATGCTTTTGGCCAGAAATTTTCCAAAGACCCCCGTCCGGTAAATGGAATCGAGAATCTGCATGCTATGGAGATTGATCCTAATGGTGGCGTCCAGGACTTGTTGGACCAGGCCGACAACCAGGGTTTGAACAACATGATGCAGGATATTGCATTTTCCATACCTGGCATTGACGAGGCATTGTCGTTTGCCGAAGTTTTGAAGCTGGTGAAGTCACAGTCATACTCGGTGGTGGTTTTTGATACTGCGCCTACTGGACACACGCTGCGATTTCTGCAGTTTCCTTCTGTTCTGGAGAAAGCTCTTGGCAAATTTGCCGAAATCTCCTCTCGATTCGGGCCCATGTTGGGCTCGCTCATGGGTGGAGCTGGGGCAAATACCGAGGATATATTTGCAAAGCTCAATTCTACCCGGGAGACTGTGGCCGAAGTGAACAAGCAGTTCCAGAACCCGGATCTGACCACCTTTGTGTGCGTTTGCATTGCTGAGTTTCTTTCTCTGTATGAGACAGAGCGAATGATCCAAGAGCTGGTCTCCTATAAGATAGACACTCACTGTATTGTGGTAAACCAACTTCTATTCCCTAAAGCTGACAGTAATTGTGAGCAGTGCAATGCTCGATTTAAGATGCAGAAGAAATACCTGGAACAGATTGCCGAGCTTTACGAGGAGGATTTCCATGTTGTCAAGCTCCCTCAACTAACCAACGAAGTCAGAGGTGTTGAGGGCTTACAAGAGTTCTCTACCATGCTGGTGAAGCCGTTCGAGCCCTAGACATATCTTTGTGAGTATGTCGGACTGCCGACTTCCGACCGACGAATGGAGAAATTCTAATTTGCAATTGAAATGAAACCATAGCTCGGAGTACTGCGGTGGGCCCCGAGCGAGTCAATCAATGTGAAAATATATGAGAATGAAAAATTATGCTAGCTGCTGATAAATAATAATTAGTGACCAATAATAGTAATATTAGTTTGGTGAAAAATGCAGATTAGGTTTTCGAGAACAATGCTGATCTCCACCATACAAAAATATTGAACCCCTGGTTTGTGCAGATCAGACCTTGGACCCACCCAATTCCTCAATAGGAAAATATTTCGGACCTCCTTCCAGGCCGTTGCGGGCATCTGGTGCTGTGCGGCCAGGGCGCAGGAGAGCATGTGCGATGCACGTGAGGAACCACAGCACCGCTCTATTTGGACACTTGAAACAACGCCATTAGAAATATTCTCACGAAGTAGGTTGCATTCGCATTCGCATTCGCATTCTGGTTCGTCCTTGTATGCTCCTGGCATGCTAGAAAAGGTTTCGCTGATTCGGACGTGACGTCACCGAATTGAGTTGGCTAGCTGCTCTCAGACAAGGCCCAAGAGCAGGAAAACCACTCCAGTTGTTAGCAAACTAACAGCAAGACTGGATATCCCCCCCAAGACAGGTGATGATGTTGGATTTAAATGAATATGGCTGGCGCTGGCTCGAAAGATCTTGTCACAGTTAATTCTGATCGTTAACACGGACTAGGTCTAAGATTTCGGACAAACTGCACAAATGTTCCTATTGCTTACGTCGACCCGCCTATATCCGTCGAGGAAATATTGCGGGGTTAGGGTGGGCCCAATCAGTGCCAAACTGTAGCTTTTTACGTCTAAGCGCTTTTACTTTGCTTTTATTAGTACAAAGACGTTTTAGGTGACTGGGGCTCTGTTGGCTATTTCGGGCCCGATCCATATATAAGGCAGCTGTTGGATCAATGGAGCGTGGTCTCAAGTGAAACTGGCTATATATATATTAAAAACTGAATATTTGCACCATTTGATCCCCTTCCAGTTGCAGCAATTTTCAACACTCAAGCCCGCTCTACTTCCCTCAATCACAGCGGTGCAGCCTGTCGGCAGCTTTTCCACATGCCTTCACTTCTGCACGGTGGGTCCTCGCGGAGCAGATTAGCTTCTCGTCGGCACTATCGCCGTCATTCTGACATCTATCGTTTGTCTCCTGCTGCGATAGCCTCATCTATTTGCATTCTTTATTTCATTCTACCAAGTGTTTTGTTCTACGCAACGCTTCTATTTTATTATTTTCCGTTGTTGTCTACGTACTACGATCAACTATACCTCTGGGCCGATACAGCTCGGCAAGATTCCAATGTCATGCCGCAGAGCTACAATTCCCTTTCTTCGCTCATTGTTTCTGCTCGCCCATTAATAGCTAATGCAACTCGGCTCGTCATAGAGACCGCAGCGTGGAGCATGTGCTGGCTATCCCGGCAATCTCAAACCTTAAAGCTTGCTGCAGACGAAGCCAATCGTCAGTATGAGCACTGGGAACGACTACAGTCCACGCCTAATAGCAATTCGGCCAAACAATCGACTTCTCACAAAAGCAGCAAGCCTCGTTTTGTTCCGTCATCCGTGGCTCCCGGAACTTCGGCGCTGTCTGGCAACTTGCTGGACGTGTCGTCGCGACGTCATCACTCGGGCAGCGATCGCCGCAGCGATGATCGACCTTCGCATAACCCAGCTAGTCCACGGATGGATGAAATGCTCGACACCAGCAAATATGCCATTATTGAACCACTACAAGAGATGATGGTAAGCTCTGAGCCGCCATCACGAGCGAATTCTCGAGGAAAAAGTAGTACCCGTGTCAGAAGCAGAAGGAATTCTTCTCCTTCTGGCGCCCAACGGCAGAGCGGGTTGTTCCAGCTGTCGGGCTTGCGATCGTCATCGCCTGCTTATTAGGCTATGATACCCGTTTCTCAGCCCAATCCCAATAACCACCCCCGTCCCACTTCTACCGTTGCTGGTGCCTAGATGGGAAATTGTCCCCACATGACCCAGGAACGTTAGTTGGATTAAATGTCATTCATCTGCATAGCCTATACTTTAATAGGTGCATAGGGTTTATAGAAACTATTTTTACTTTTACAACCCATGACCGGTTCTGTTGGTAGTTCTGTTACTTCCACACCCCACCACCACCTTTGTATAGTACAAAGAGATATGATGGCCCAATGCTGCTAGTTCTTGTGCTTGTCGAATTTGATAGTTAAACTTGCTATTGCGCCCACTCTCACCCGCGGCTCTGCGCTACGCCATCACCAATTCTGTGTCTGCTGCCCGAGCCTAATCCGCTTCCTCATTGTAGTCAAACCCAAAAGTGAAACCTTGGTCTTTGTTCCCCACTAATTGCTGCCATTTACTACCTTGTTCCAACTTAATGAGTTCGGCTCCGGCCCACCGGGCTACATCTGGAAATACTACCTGTAGCTGCTTGTAAAAGATGTCGTAGACTTTATTGCAGTCGTACTCATTCTTGATACCGCTTATGTGGCTGGGCCGGTTTTTTAGGAAATCCAAAACCTGCGGCAGTTTCTTTTCGGGGACAAAATTCCCAGTCATAGCAATGGATTCTTCCAAATTAACGACCAGGTGCCACCATCCAGCAGGCACATGCATAACTTGTCCTGGTCCTGTGATCCCTTGTTCAAAGTCGTCTCTGCCATGAAGGGTCTGCTTGTAGAACCCACTAAGAAACCACTCAGCCACAGAGATGGGCTGGGTAACTTCGGCCTGGTCCAAATCAGTCGACACTCCCGGAGGCGGCGAATTTGGTGGGAACATAATCCAGTATTTCTTGCCCGTCACTACAGCGTTCCACGCTGACGTACCGTTTGGATCTTTGTGGAATATCGATCCTGATCGAGCAGGTCCAACTATCAGCCACCTATAATCAGGTCTCATATTTCCTAAAAGCTTAAAGTAGTCTTTCTTATCAAATAGGTCCTCGAGCGGCACTTTGTAGTCGAGGGATTTGGTAGCTGTCCCACAGTCGAACAGATAGAGCGGGGACTCATCCTGATTCTCTTCCATATACTGATTATATACTGTCAGAGGCCATGACATATACTCCTGGTTGAAAATATGCTCTCCGTACTTTTCCACCATTTCCTTTCTCGTCCATTGTGCAATAGTCTGGTTCTGTATAATAAATGGCCGACTGACCCATTGCTTGTTAAACTCTTCCTCGGAAATGCTGTCCAGAACAGGAATAGGGTTCTTTTTTGGTTTTAAAATGCGCTTGTAATCAACTTCAGTGCACTGAAAAGGCCGGAAAATCAAATCGGAATACACAATGTCGGTAGCATCGACCTTGGCTTCGATTTCTTTCGGCATCTCCCAGAATGTCCTCCTCCAAGATCCATACCATTTTCCCACCGTGCGCTTCGACTGATGCAGCATGTACTTCCAATGCTCATCATACCAGCAATATGCATATAGGGACTTGCAAGTATGAGATAAATGCAAGAGATCTTCAGGATCGTCCAGCTGCTGAATGGTGTGTAGCAGTACCTCGTCTGGTAGAGATCCAAGAAATGCACCAAGTCCTTCAAGACGAGCTTTGGCAGTATTCCCCTCCAAAAGAGCGTTCCCAAGAGGCTTGACGCCCAGTGGATGCTTGTGTATGGCCAGTTTGGCTTTTTTCGCAATATGGAACGTCATTTTAAGACGGCCAAGTCAATAGTAGGAATAATTTTTTTTGATGATAGTTTTGTGCCGCACATTGTGCGGCACTTAATCAGTGCTGGTAAAATTATAGAAGCTCCAGGACGAAGAGACCTTATTTCCAGCAAACAGGGATTATTTGAAGGAATGAATCGTCGCCACATCCAGACGGGTATGACAGTTGCCGATCTCAACAAAGCATTGGTAAAATTATTCAAATCCGTCTGAAGGCTTAGAGAAGGGCGATGCAATATTACCCTTCTGATGAGTCAGTGACGGAGATAGTACCGTTTGCCCGATATTATGGTTAGTGCCCGTCATTGGTAATGTTCCACGGCCCATTCAGATTACAGTCTGCTGCAACTTTTTCCACGGCCGATAGTGTGCCCGTGTGTGTTGCTTACCGATGTTCCTTGCTGTTCCCTCGGTCCGGGGCGGCCGTGTAAAGCACGCATTGCCCTGGTCACGCGGCCCATACTCGGACCCCAGATTATGCCGGGGCCCGTGAAAAACAAAAAAACAAAAAAGCATATAAATACCCCACAAACCGGAAAATAATTCTATCAGTTTTAACAACCACTAAAAGACTATAAACTCAAAGACACAATTATGCCCGGCCAATTTCTTACTCTCACCAGCCCTGTGTTCAAGGCTAAGACCATCATTCCTGAAGAGGCCATTGTCGACGAGGTCGAAATGAGCCCTGAGTCTGGCCCTAGTGTTCAGCACTTTTACAGGTCGTCCAGATCATTCAGCGGATCCAGCGTCTTGGAGCTTGGTCCTCCTCTCGAGGAAGTCAAGAAATAGTGAACGACACTGCTCTTTTAAGCTTATCCGAATGAAGCTCATCATGGAAACCTGAAGCTTCAAATCTGGCACGCAAAAATCATATTTATTATTTATCACCTATCAGCTTGCTTCTCAGCTCTTTGAATAGAGAAGTACTTTTCATAGCTTATTTATCATCTCTAATGAACTAAAGTACTTGTACCTCGTTTTTCCTAAACTATGTGTTGTTCGATGGGTAACTTTGTTAAAAGACTTAGGGAGGCGAACGTTCACTTGCACTCGCATGTCAAGGACGTCGGAAGCAGTATTGCCAGCTTCAGCTAGTTCAAAAGATGTATTCCAATGTCTAGAGCCTATGCTATCCTTGACTCCTGCGGCAGAAAATGTAAATAAGGACTTTTTCTTACTCGTATGGAACTGGCCGCCACTGCGGGCACTAAAACATTTGGCTACTGGAAGTCTGTCGACATTCAATTAAATTGATGCAAGCACACGCAGTATTATGATCTATAAGAGCTCCCCTTAGTAGGGCTGTACTAACTTTAACTTCCGCGGACCAATGAAGATCGAACTATTGTAGGTTAGAGAAGCCCTCCGCTGATTATGATCGACAACTCAGATAACCACTTCCGGACTGTTTAGTCAATGTGTAAGCCATATGCCAAATAGCAGCTTTAGATACTTATTTGAGCATATAATTTCATTTGTAGGTTCAAATCCGATCAAAATCGAGCCTGCATTACATAAGCAGCGAAATTTCGAAAATGGTCTCATTATGGCTGTGCGGCTGATCCTAAAAAGGTCGAATTTTGACAAGGTCATATGATTGGCGCAAATCATCAAATTTCGGATTATCGACACTTTGTCCGAGTGGTTAAGGAGTGAGATTCGAAATCTCTTGGGCTTGCCCGCGCAGGTTCGAATCCTGCAGGTGTCGATAATTTTTTTGCTTCATCTGCTCTTCGAGCGATACGTAGAAATGAATTATTTATAATTCGATCTCTACTGATTACCTCTTTTCTAAAGTCTTACGGATGAAAATATAATATGGCAGATTGAAATTCTTTCATTTTGATCTTTGCCACAGGATGTGCGGCGACTGTATCCAAAACTTCCTTGAGCGGAGAGAGCAGCAAAAGTTTGGCTAATAATTAAAATATAACTTTTTTTTTGCTACGTAGTTGTGCTTAACGGAACAGAGCAGTCAAAGTGAAAGGTTTATTGCTTTTGTGTTCTTCCACGGTATTCTGTTTGCCGTTGGAAGCCTTCAGTATTTGTCAGTGTTTTCAACTCTCCATCTCACTAGTAAACATACACATCTACTTCAACCTCGAAACTACCATGGAGCAGAAGGATTTGATTCAAGTTGTTAGGTTCAATCCAGTTCACACCAGTCCGTCCATAGCATGTTGCAACTGCGGAAATATCATGACCTCTAATGGTCTGAACATGTGTAATGACTGTATAGCTGTTACGGTTGATTTGACGGCAGATATCCAGAAAACAAGTGTTATTACGTTTTGTAAGAACTGTGAGCGATTGTTGGTTCCTCCTAATGCCTGGATACATGCTCCGAGGGAGTCGCGCGAGCTTCTAGGGAGTTGTCTTAAGAGATTAAGGGGACTTAGCAAGCTGAAGCTGATTGACGCTAGATTTGTATGGACCGAGCCACATTCTAGACGGACGAAAATAAAGATTAAAGTAGAAGGAGAAGCTGAACAGTTTGCAAATACTCAGATACAGCAGGACTTTACTGCAGAGTTTGTGGAGACCTCGAATCAGTGCCCCGACTGTGCCAAATCATACACTTCAAATACATGGAGAGCCAGCATTCAGATCCGCCAGAAGGTAGAGCATAAAAAGACATTTTTATACCTGGAGCAGCTGATATTGAAGAATAAGCAGCATAAAAATACGGTGTCTATCCAGGAGTCTAAAGAGGGGCTGGACTTTTTCTATAGCCAGAGAAACCATGCGCTAAAGATGATTGAGTTCTTAACTGGTGTGGTGCCGGCAAAAACGAAGAAGAGTGCAGAACTTATCTCGCAGAATATCCATACTAGTGTGAAGAGTTACAAGTTCTCATACTCAGTGGAGTTGGTTCCAATTTGCAAAGATGATTTAGTGGTATTGCCTAAGAAGGTGGCCAAGAGTTTGAGCGATATTGCTCGATTGGTACTTTGCCACAGAATCGGCAATACTGTTCATTTTCTTGATCCAAAAACCCTAAAAACAGCTGAACTTCCTCCATCAAACTACTGGAAAGAGCCTTTCCCCTCACTTTCTACTTCCCAGAATCTAGCCGAATATATGGTATTGGACATTGAGCCAGTGGGACCTGCCAATAGCAAATTTGTTTTGGCCGATGCTACAGTGGCTAGAACGGTGGATATGGGTAAAAATGACACTACCTATTACGTGAGGACGCATCTTGGTGGAATTTTGCATCCAGGAGACTATGTGATGGGTTACAACCTGACGAATAACAACTTTAATAGTGATCTATGGGACTCATTGAAGGAAGATCAGATACCTGACGTCGTGCTAGTTCGGAAGTCGTATCCTGATAAGAAGAGGAACAGGAATTGGAAGTTGAAGCGAATGGCCAAAGAATACAATGAGGAGCCAAAGGTTAAAAACGATGCTTATGAACGTGCCCAACGAGATTATGAAGAGTTCTTGCAGGAGTTGGAGGAGGATCCTGAGATCAGACAAGATATGAATCTGTACAAAAGAGAAGAGCTAGAGGCACATGATGAGGAAGTGAATGAGGAGGATGATCTCGAAGAAGAAGAAGACGAGTACCCAACTATAAAGTTAGAAGAGTTGAAGCTCGATTCTGAATCGGAGCTTGAAGAAGACTATTACGAAGGAGAGGATGATGATGAGGAACTGTGAGTTAATCATGTTTAGAGTACGGTTTATACAAATATATATACATAGTTTTATCGCTGAGGTAAATTCTTAGTCGAAATATGTTCCATGCTCCATATCGTCCAATAAAGAGTTCTCCTTTGGAACCCATCCAAGTACCTCTGACTCTTCAGCAGAGGCCCTGAGCTTAAAACTAAAGATGGCACCAACAAAGCCAAGCTGCTTGTAAGCTTCGGCAGAATCGATAGACTTGGTAGGAACATTGAGCTTCTCAGCAATCTTGGTAGCAATTGTCTTGGTGGGAATACCCTTATCAGCTACAGCCCTATAATAGGAGCCAGCCTTGCCTTTCTCGAGAGCCAATCTGTAGAGATCCGCAGCATCGGCAACATGAGCAGAGGGCCATTCGTGGACACCATCTCCAATATAAATCGACACACCGTTCTTTTTAGCAGCACCGATGAGCATGGGGACAAAGCCCTTATCATGGGGGCCATGAGTAGTAGGAGGCAGAAGGACAGCACTTGCTCTGACGCCCTTTTCGACCCAGGTAGAAGACAGGACAAAGTTCAGAGTATCAGTTCGCTTGTTTGGGGGCAGCTGGTCAGAAAGTGCGGCTGTTCCACCAGTGTAAACAAATGGCTTACCGGTGCCTTCAATTGCCTCTAGCATGGCGAGACTGGCAGCCCGATCCACAATTTGTGCGTTGACCATAGCTTCCTGAGAACTGAGATCATGAATAAATCCGAGGTGCGCTACACCGTCGGCTTCGCTGGCTGCTTTCTTGAGAAGATCCGAGTCTTCGATACTTCCCCGTAGGGCCGTGGCTCCAAGGGATTCCAGCTTCTTAGCAGAAGCCTCAGATCGGGCCAATCCTGTTACAGAATGGCCATTAGCGATGAGGTTTTTGGTTACAAAAGTTCCGACAAAACCGGAAGCGCCAGTGACAAAAACGTGCATTGTGAGTTGTGATGAGATTGAGATAGTAATTGACTAGATGTGAATTTTTATATATATATTTTATAAGAATTTCGCTGTCAATTTATATCTATTCTGGGGTTCTCGATGATTCGGAGAAAACTGTCTGACCCCGGAGTTAGTTAAATCCCAATAGGAGATCCGTTCGGAGATCCGATTCCCCAAACTGACTAACGGAGAGATACAGGCAATAGATAGTAGGATAGACGGTCTACCATCATTCGAAAATGTCGGATGCGTAGATGATTCTTCACTGATTGCAATTGCTACGTAATGTCTCTCACGAGGAGCTGTGAGCTAATTATATTTAAACTACGGTTTATACCAAAAAAATACAGTATTATCGCTGAAGTAAACCCTTAGTTGAAATAGGTTCCATGCTCCAAATCTTCCAATAAGGAGTTCTCCTTTGGAACCCATCCGAGTGCCTCGGACTCTTCAGCAGAGGAACTGAGGTCCATACTAAAGAGCGCACCAATAAAGCCAAGCTGCTTGAAGGCTACGCCGAACTCGATAGACTCGGTAGGAACATCGAGCTTCTCAGCAATCTTGGTAGCGATGGTCTTGGTGGGAATAGCCTTATCGGCTACAGCCCTGTAATAAGTGCCAGCCTTGCCTTTCTCGAGAGCCAATCTGTAGAGAGCCGCAGCATCGGCAACATGAACAGAGGGCCAGGCGTTGACACCTTCTCCAATGTAAATCGATACACCACTCTCCTTAGCTGCACCAATGAGTCTAGGTACAAAGGCCTTATCATTGGGACCATGGGTGGTAGGAGGTAGAAGGACAGCAATTGCCCTGACTCCCTTCTCGATCCAGGTAGAAGAGAGCACAATGTTCATAGTATCACCCCGCTTGTTTGGCGGCATCTGAGCAGAAAGCCCGGCTGTTCCACCAGTATAAATAAATGGCTTACCAGTACCTTCCAGTGCTTCTAGTATGGCGATGGCCGCTGCCTGATCCACAGTTTGTGCGTTGACCATGGCTTCCTGAGAACTGAAATCATGAATAAATCCAAGGTGCGCCACACCGTCTGCTTCACTGGCTGCTTTCTTGAGAATATCCAGGTCTTCGATACTTCCCCTTACGATCTTTGCCCCAAGGGACTCAAGTTTCTCAGCAGAAGCTTCAGATCGGGCCAGTCCTGTTACAGAATGGCCATTGGCGATGAGATTCTTGGTTAAAAAAGTTCCGACAAAACCGGAAGCACCAGTGATAAAAACGTGCATTGTAAGTTGTGGTGAGATTGATATAGTAATTGACTAGATGTATGAACTTGCTATGTATATTTTATGGGAAATTTGCCGTCAATTTATAGCTATTCTGGGTTCCCGGTGATTCGGAGAATGTCATCTAACCCCGGACTTAGTGAAGTCCCAATCGGAGCACCGATCCCCCAAGCCGTTATAAATCACGGTGCGATTATCTCCGCTAAGTGCGAAAGGGGCTTAGATAATGGATAGACATTCACCCATCATCCGAATATCTCGGACCCGTGGATGATTCATCACTGATCGCAATTGCTGCATAATATCTCTTTGATTGGTAAGTGGCCGCCGTCCGCCGCCGGGATGATTACCAACTAGGTTACCGGTACGCCGTTGAACAGTTGCGGATCATGCAAGGGTTGTTTCCTCAAATCCTGTTTTACCCCTAGACTTCAACGAGATATTATCTGGGTAGCCGAGATAGTATGTGAGATTTGTAGTCAGTCTTTCCATACTTCCATGTTCAGCTTGTAGAAGTTGCGGCTCAAATATTTCTTCACCTCCCAAATTTTTTTTCGTAGCTACAAAATCACCGGCATGTCTCTGGCAGAAATTTTAAAAAACTCTCCAGAGGAGTTGCTCACCCCTAGCGAGACGCTGAGAAACTATGCGTTGGATGCAGTTAAGAGTCATATTGACCAAGTAGCAAAGGACTACTCTATATTTGACGAGGTCCATGTCAAGGGCTTGGATGCTGATCAGGTCTGGGGGCAGGTCCAGATGGTTATTGATGGAACCATAGAAAAGTTGCTGGATAAAGAGATATCTCCTTTATTGAAGAAGGGTATTCGTACTGATCAGTCGGCAAAAAATGAAGAATATAGCGAGAGCGCTGATAGCGAGGAAGAGGATGAGGAAGAACTGGATCAAAGCATACAGGAGGACGAGGAAGAAGATGATGAAGAAGAAGAAGAAGAAGAAGAAGACGAGGAGATTGATATGGCGAACTTGCAAGATGATTTTGAAGAATCTGATCAAGAAATGGACGAAGAATTCCATAGCTTCGAGGAAGACGAAGCTGAGGCTGAAGATGAGGAAGAAGCTACCGGCAAACCTTCGGAGCTTGATGACGAAATTTTCAAGCTGCAGGATTACCAGAAACAAGTCCTTGCTCTGGAAAGAGAAGATGATGACGAAGAGTTTATTGACTTTGGAGCATCTCATTTAGGTGAAGAAGATGATGATGTAGAGGATGACGATGCTGATGCCAAATACGCCGATTTCTTTGCTAAGCCGAAAAGGCAACGGAGACCGGCAGGCAACAAATCGGAGAAGAACGTTAGATTTAATGACGCGTCTAATGAAGAAAGAAAATTCACTGATGGTGATGACGAGGACAACATTGAGAAAATGATGGCATCTAGCAAGAAGGATTTGTTTGAGGACGAGGAGAGCGACTCTGATGCCTCTGACGGAGGCGAAAACCTTTCCACCTTTGAAAAGCAGCAGAGAGAAATCATGAAACAGATTGAGCAGCTAGAGCAGGAAAATGTTTCTGAGAAGAAATGGCAGGTCCGTGGTGAGGTCAAGGCTAATGATAGACCTAAAGATTCCTTGATTGAATCTGAGCTTGACTTTGAAAGGAACGTCAAAGCAGCTCCTGTCATCACAGAGGAAGTTACGGGAACTCTTGAAGATATAATCAGAAAGAGGATCAAGGACGGCAACTTTGATGAGCTTGCCCGACGTCTGCCTGATTTGCTGCCTGAATTTGCGCCAAGCAGAAAGCTAGAAGTTCAAGAGACAAAGTCGACAAAGTCCCTCGCAGAACTGTACGAAGAGGATTACGTTAAGGAGAAGAATCCAGATGCATACAAAGACGCCGAAACCGAGAAGTTAGATGCTGCTCACAAAGAAATCGAAGAATTATTTAACAATCTGAACTACAAACTTGACGCATTATCATCATGGAGCTATACTCCTAAAAGAGCCAAGCCTACACTTTCTATCGTCAGTGAAGCTGCTGCCATTTCTATGGAAGAGGCACAGCCGACAGCCATGGCGACAGAATCAATGTTGGCTCCTCAGGAAGTTTACAAGGCGACTGCCGATGGCAAACGTGAAGTGGTTGGCCGGGATGGTGTTGCTGTTGCTAAAAGAGAAATGGACAAGGATGAAAGGAAGCGAGAACGACGAAGGCAGAAGGCCAAGAGGGCCAAGCACCTCAAGGCAAGAGATGAATTACAGCGATCTAAAGCTCAGAAAGAAGGATCTCGAGCCGATGTCATGGAGACTCTTAAGAAGGGTAATGTTACGATTATTGGAAAGCAGGGTGAGAAGAGAGATACAGTAGGTAAGCTTCGTAAGGAGGCTCCTAAGCCACTTAGTTCAAACCTCAAGCTATAGTCCAGTAATGGCGGATAGTGTATATGGTAAAGTAATAAATAATGCATTAAGATCATGTCCTGTATTTATGCCTTTTGAATCTGAAGTTGAGACGCAGTACTCCATCTTCAAACATACTGATGTAGCCTGCAAACCTGGGTGATTTGTCCCATGGCTTGTCTACTATTCTAAAGCATATATCGCGATAAGTCGAAGGAGCCTGAAACTTAATGATGCATGTGTCGGGCAATTCTCTGTCGGTTATTATTTTATAGGTTGGCGCATTTGCTGAGTGTTGTAGCTCGGGGTAATGAAGTTCAAAACTATATCCCTGCACTGCTCTTGGTGGAGGATTATCTTGGTCGTAGTGCTTTTGATTGTAACGATTCCATTCGAACCCCATTTGCGTCTGTATATCATATTCCGGGGTCAATCCAGGACGAGAGTTAGGCAGTTGAACTTCAGGAACTGGCGGAGGCTCGTCCTTAGATGGTGCCACAAGTGCCGCTGGTATCTGTTGAACCGAGTGTACTGACTTTGCTGCTGCGGTGAGCGGTGTTTTGGCAGGAAGCGACAATCTGACATTCTCCACTACCTTTTGGTATGTGTCATTGAGCTTCAGACTAGCTTTCTTGGCCTGTAGATCACTCAATAACTGGATCCAAAAGGCTGTGTCTAGAGAGGAAGATAAGCAATTATCCTTGGCACTCTTCTCCAGTTGTTCCAGTTGTTCTAACGTCTTATCCGCCAATATTGCATCTATGTCTTCAGATACATTAAGCTTCCGGCCACTCAGCGTGCTTCTTACACTGTCAACCAGCAGTCTACACATGACCCAAAAAGCCTTTACCTCAGCCACCGTTTCCAGTGAGCTCATGTCAGCTATCTTTTTGTCTACTGTGTCCAAGTCTTCGAGGGTTTTCAGGCTAGTTATGATGTGAACCGGCGACACGAGGCATCCACTCAATGCACTAATCACTTCATCGTCGTCATATTCCTCGGCGTGATTATCCAACAACCAGGCCATAGCTACCAATAAATCGGCGTCTGTATATCGATGATCCTTCACTCTGACTAGAGAGCCACGCTTCATCTGTTTCAGAATGAAATTGTCTTCATTTGCCAGCCACTGAGCGTCCAGTTTCGACGAAGGCGCTCCTCCCTTTTTCCCTATACCCCTGCTGTTTCGCATTGCGGCGGACATGAGACCGTTTATTAAATTTGAAAGTTGGTGATGGAGGTGAACACGCACGGCTGGCTGGTTTATGCTCAACATTTCACCGGAATCGGAAGCCCCACTACACCGACACACCATCTTTCCACAGCTGAGCTGAGCAAGCGGAACTTACGGAAGATGATCAGCGCAATTGCTTCACGATCTATTGGACGAGCTACTGTTGGTACGACCTTACAAAATGCAGTTCTGACTAGACGTTTCACTGGTGGACGGTCTGTATTAGCAGCCAGCAACTTTGCCATGCCTGCAATGTCCCCAACAATGACTGAAGGTGGAATTGTAGAGTGGAAATTCAAGGAAGGTGAGTGGTGAGAGTTATAAGAAGTTCTTATGTACTATGTGCTAATCTGTCTATATAGGTGATACGTTCAATGCTGGAGATGTTTTACTGGAAATCGAGACCGACAAGGCCCAGATCGATGTCGAGGCATCTGACGACGGTGTTATGGCCAAAATCTACGTGCAAGACGGCGCTAAAGAAATCCCCGTAGGCAAGACTATTGCTGTTATTGCAGAACCGGGTGACGATATTAGTTCTGTGGAGATTCCTGCCGCTGAAGAAGGTGGAGCGGCCAAGAAGAAAGAGCCTAAGAAGAAGGAAGAACCCAAAAAAGAAGAACCCAAAAAGGAACAATCCAAACAGAAAACAAGTTCCAAAACTTCCTCGTCAAATTCGCAATCCTCGGGAGGCCCTGCTGCCCCGAATCAGACATTGCTTCCGTCAGTAGCTGGGCTGCTTTCTACCAATAGCATCACAAAGGAAGATGCTCTGAGCAAGATTCCTGCTTCTGGACCCAACGGAAGGCTACTTAAAGGAGATGTGCTGGTTTACCTTGGAAAGGCGTCTAGTGAGACACTTTCGCAGCTTGAAAAAGAGATTGCTAAGCTCGCCAAGCTGGATCTTTCCAATATCCAATTGAAGGAGCCATCCAAGGAGACTAAGTCGGGAGCTACATCCGAGAAGCCTGCTACAGACGGCAAGTCGGAAGTTAAGGCAGCTGCTCCTGTCAAGCGTGAGCCTGTAGTGATCAAACAAGTATACAGTCTTGCTGATCTGGAGCTACTTCAATCCACATTGGAAGGAACTCTTGGATCTGGTATCTCGCTGGCTAATCTGGTTGACCGAGCATCTAAAAAAGCTCTGAATGACATTCCTAAACTTTCTGCACCCAAGAAATCGGTTCTTTATGATCCGGTGTTTGAAAGTATTATCGCGCCCGCTAACAAGCTCAAACCGTTTGAAGTGGAGATTGAGCTGCCGAACAGAATTATCAAAAAGAAGTTTTCCTCGTCCCAGTCTGACGCAGATATTTTCTCTATTCTTGCATCATCCAGAGTTTATTCCAATCCTGCTTACGTTGAGTTGAGTGATCTACTTAAAGTGAAGGTGATAGTCAATGAGAAGGCACCAGATGCTAAGAAGAAGGCAGATTTGTATCTTGAGCAGCTAGAGTACTATCTCGGATCTGGCAAGGGTGATTTGCTATTTTGAACCTATTTGATACGGCTTACAATGGCGCGAAAGTTCCACATAGAATGTAATTAATATTAACACAAGCATCAGTTAGCGAATGCCCTGGATGGGGGCTTGCAAATTACGACCGAAAATACAAAATACGAAATGGAAATATAGCTTGTTGGAGATGTGGCCGACTTTGATATCTCTTGGGCTCCAGTATCATCTATAACTGCTAGCAAAATGGCCTTTCGGCCCTGGCTCAACCAGCTTTGTTTGATGACTCAAAGCTGATGATTCCAAATAGAGATGGTACTGATAACAGCAGAGATTGTCAAAAGAACCGTAACAACACCACCAAAACGTCTCGAGACAAGCAAAAATTTCCTCAGTCAACTACTTAGATACATACATTGTGCCATTGTCTACATAAACAACGTATTTCCCGCCGTGAAGGGGTGGTTTGATTGACATTGATAGCCTGTTCCCGCGTACTTCTGGTACCGGATATTGGGGATCACCCACTAATAGTCACGCTGAAAAACTCAACTTTACACTTATCAACAATGTCAGAAATCACCAAGCCATTGGAGAAACTTGCTGTGGCCGGGGAGGGCCCGGCAGTGTACGTAAACGAGTCTCAGGGAAAGGATGAGACGTCGGTCGCGGGAACTGAGGCCGAACCATTCCAAACTGCCGCTTTTGCCGTGTTTCAAGCTGGCCAGGATGCCAGCGTCTATGTGCTTAAAGACGAAAAGTACGAGAAGATTTCGCCTTCTGCGTTCAAGAAAGCTAAGAAAGGAGCCGAGGGATTAGCCAAAAAGGCTGAAAAAGCTGCCAAATCAGCCCAACAGCAGTCCGATAAGGACGTGGATGAGGCCAAGAAGCTGGAGGCCGCTAAAAGCATTGTGCTTAAAGAAGATAAGTCTCTGCCCGTACCCAAGAAGATCAAGATTAGGCAGGCTGAAGCAGTGCGAGGGTCTCGAATCAAAGTTTCAGGCTGGGTTCATCGGCTGCGAGTTCAGAAAGGCGTAGCTTTCATTGTGCTGCGGGACGGTACCGGTTTCATCCAGGCAGTCCTTGCTGGAGACTTAGCCAATGCATACTCTACTCAAACTCTTACCCTCGAGTCTTCTGTCACACTTTATGGTGTGATAAAGCCTGTTCCTGAAGGACAGACTGCTCCTGGTGGACATGAGCTTATCGTAGACTATTATCAAGTGGTTGGACTGGCTCCAACTGGCGACGAAGCCTTCACCAACAAGGTGCAAGAGGGTGCAGATCCCGCTCTTCTGTTAGATCAGCGACACCTTGCGTTGCGAGGCGAGACTCTGGCGGCGATTATGCGTGTTAGAGCTCGGTTCTTGGGTGCTATTCGAGAAGTGTACCAAGAAGAGGACCTTATGGAAGTCACTCCCCCCTGCATGGTGCAGACGCAAGTTGAAGGTGGTTCTACGCTATTTGGCTTCCGGTACTATGGTGAAGAAGCATATCTGACCCAGTCTTCGCAGCTTTACTTGGAAACATGCATACCTGCTCTTGGCGACGTTTATTGCATCCAGGAATCCTTCCGAGCAGAGAGGTCGCATACTCGTCGACACTTGTCTGAATACACTCATATCGAAGCCGAGATGGGTTTCCTGAGCTTCGAAGACATGATGGATCACGTGGAGAAAGTCATTGTAAACACTGTGCAGAAAGTTATTGACGATCCCCTGACTGGGCCACTTATCAAGCAGCTCAACCCTGAATTCCGGCCTCCAAAGCTCCCTTTCCTGAGAATGGAGTATGTCGATGCACTGGTGTGGCTTAACGAGCATGACATCCCCAACGAGGATGGCGAAAAATTCAAGTTTGGTGATGATATTGCCGAGGCTGCTGAGCGAAAGATGACCGACAGCCTTGGAGTTCCCATGTTTCTCACCAAGTTCCCTCTGGAAATCAAGTCGTTCTACATGAAAAAGTGCAAGGATGACCCGCGAGTGACAGAATCGTTTGATGTGCTTATGCCCAACGTTGGCGAGATTACCGGTGGTTCTATGAGAATTGACGACTTTGATGAGCTTCTGGCAGGATTCAAGCGAGAAGGTATCAACCCCGAACCTTACTACTGGTTTTCAGACCAGCGAAAGTATGGTACTTTTCCCCATGGTGGATACGGTCTAGGAACAGAGCGAATTCTGGCCTGGTTGTGCGATCGGTTCACCGTCAGAGATTGTTCGCTGTATCCGCGATTCACTGGCCGATGCAAGCCTTAAAGAGATAACAGGAGCATTAGGATTCTGTGTAGATTTAATCGTTTAATATTAATAATAACTAGTCAGTAAACTAACCGTACCTACTCCAGCAAACCCATTCATTATATTAGGAATACAAACAAACCCCCAGATAATTGCAATACAGCAAAAGCAAACCAAAAGCAAACCAAACCTAACGAAGCATTGTTGACAAAAAAGTCGTAAAGACTTGAAAATAATAAATAATATCCAGTGAAACATGTTGATCAGCCGGTCACTCTTAGAACGCCAGATCGCCTACCCAAAGCGTACCCAGCACTAAAACTAATACCAGCTACCAGTGAAAGCCCTGCAATGTAGCTAATAGTAGCAGGATCCATGAATGGTGGATCATCATCTTTGCGAAGTTGACGGGATTTCCTACGAGGTGGTTTGGATCGCCGTTGTTGTAGCTCTTCAACCGATGAGCACGAGTTGCTGGCCGTAGCCTGCTTGGGTACACTCTTATGTTTCTCCATCTCACTGTTGCTGATGATACGTACCGTAGACAAGCGGACTTTGGGAGCTTTTCGAGTAAACTGAAAGTCGATTTCCGTACCATCGTCATCTGAATCCCTACCAGCCAGGGCCTTTCTACGGCCCTTCCCGCTGGTGATCAGAGTCGATAAACTGGTGTCCAAATCCATATCAGCCAGCTCGTCCTTCTCTTGAACCAAATCCGAATATTCTTCTTCTTCGGCATCGTAGCCTGTAGTAAATACAATACTTTCGCCTGCCAGCCCCAAGGGATGGTGGCCCAAATCAAACTCAGCCATCTTGGCTGGTGGTGGAGATGAAGAACCCCGCAAAGATGACCGTCCGTCCACAGATATCCAGCTTTCTTCTAGTGCATGGGATGAGCTGGATGCTCCCGCACGCGTAGTTCGTCTGAAGAGGTCCGAAGTACCTGTAAAATGCTCCCGTGAAGAGCCCATTTGTTTACAGTGGTGGTGAAGATGGAAGAAGGCGGTGGGCCAGCCAGGGATATAAACTTCAATTTTTTGGCGGGACTCAGCGGGATGGGTGGGGCTGTCAGCAACAATAGATTAGAGGAGCAGAAGAGGGCGGAGATATAATTATCGATTTGGCATGGATTTAAAATAGCGAATTTTTGTACTATTTTCTCGAAATTCTATGCCTTTTTTTACACAGTTATATATTTTATATTTTTTTCTTTTCCGTCGTTGATCCTTCACTGATAAGCCAGTCCGCTTTTAGCTCAATCCAGCCGTAGCCATCACCCGTTCTCCTTCCAAGCCTAGCCTAATGGTGAAAATTACTCTGGCGGCCATGACCAATCGGCGCCTTTTCTCCACAACCATAAAGTCCATTGTTAAAAATCCAATTATAGGCGACCAGATGACTGTTAATGGCTGGGTTCGGTCTGTTAGGAGACTCAAGGCGGTCGCGTTTGCCGACCTGAGCGATGGATCTACGTCGACATCGATGCCTATAGTCATGACGCCAGATCAGAGTAAGAGCTTAACTACGGGGAGCTGCATACAAGTTACGGGCAAACTCAAAGAGTCTCCTGGTGCTCAGAAATTCGAGCTGGAAGCAGATGGTGAGCCCAAAATTCTGGGATCAGCCGGATCAGACTATCCTTTGCAGAAAAAGTATCATTCCGCCGAATTTCTTAGGACGATTCCCCAATTCCGGTGGAAAGCCCAGCAAAATTCTGCTGTTCTGAGATATCGCTCTTATGCCATTTCTCGGATCTCTCAATATTTCGCTCAGAATGACTACGTCCAGGTAAATTCACCGATTCTCACATCTTCCGATTGCGAAGGAGCAGGAGAGGTGTTTTCAGTGAGTGCCGATACTAATGCTGCCTTTTTTGGTAAAAAAGGCTATCTATCCGTGTCGAGTCAGCTTCATCTGGAGGTGTATGCTGCAGCCTTATCTCGAGTGTGGAATATGACCCCGGCTTTCCGAGCAGAGCTGAGCGATACAAACCGACACTTGAGCGAGTTTTGGATGGTAGAGGCGGAACTCGCTTTTGCAAATACTTTGGATGATATCACTGATGTCGCTGAGCAAATGATTCGTGCCGCAGTTCCTACTGGTGAACAGGCTGACGGCCTGCTCAGCTCGTTCAGATCCAAGGAGAGACAGGAATTGGTTAGTCAAAGATGGGCCATGCTTTCCAATCCCGAGCGGTGGCCCAGAATCACCTATACTGAGGCTGTGGAAATCCTTCACGACGCGAAGTCTGAGGATCTTCCTAGGTTAGATTGGAATGATGGCCTTGCTTCTGCTCACGAAAAATATCTTGCTGGCGTTGTATTCAAGTCGCCCGTATTTGTGACAGACTATCCCAAAAGTATCAAACCATTCTACATGAAGAAAAGTGGAGAAAACACCGTGGCCGCTTTTGATTTGGTGGTCCCTGACATGGGAGAGCTTATTGGAGGCAGCTTACGTGAAGATAACTACGACACTCTCAAAGCCAACATGACTCAAACGAATATGGATATAGAGGAGTTGGATTGGTACTTGAAGCTGAGAGAATATGGTTCGTTTCCTCACGGCGGATTTGGTATGGGGTTTGAGCGGTTGGTGTGCTTTGTGTGTGGAGTTGAGAATATCCGGGATGCCATTGGATTTCCCAGATGGGCTGGGCACATTCAATGCTAGCCGTCCAATGTAAAATATTGTAGTAAAAATTACAGGTAATTATGTTTATGCAGTTCTTAGTTCAGCCAGTTGAACGCCCATTTTCCTCCCCACAGGCCAACAAATGCCCCGAATATTACCAGTGAGATAGTATTAATAAGATCAGTAGGCAGTCCAAGCACGACTTTGTTCAGCACTACATCAATCTTGATGTTGGCGGGCTTTTCCATGAGCTGCTGATCTCTGGTATAGAAATCGGCCTTGTATCTGATACCAACATGGCCCTTTTCGTATAATAACGAGAAATCAGTAGGTTGAGAGGCCGCCCAGCAAACCCGAACCTCGTATGAAGTATCGTCAGGCTCCGTATTTATCTTAAACCATTGGGTCGCCCATTCTCCAGCCGGTGGGGGGGTTTTCAATGTGAAATATGCATGGTTTCGCCAAGGTTCCAAGGATAACGACCCGACCGAAGGTCTTTCGTCGCTCAAAGCGCTGTTTTTGAATCGGAGACTCTCCGTGTTGGCATTTACAAGTGTGTATAGTAATAATATAACTATATAAGTTGCCGCAACCTTCATGGCGGCTAGATGCTCAAAAGTAAATGCGATGATGTCGATGATGTCAAAATCACCCATCTGCTCCGCACAGACTCAAGCCGACTTCCCAGTTGGTGAGGTTTGAACTCCCCACCAATACATATATAAGCAGCAAATCGGCCACACCTTTATTGCGCGGGCACAAAGCAAAATCAATGTCGAGCAATCCGCAATCCCAAAGCATCAGCGGCTCACAGCTGATTGCCGAATCGCTCAAGCAAATCGGCGTTACTCACATCTTCGGTATCGTGGGAATACCGGTTATTGACGTTGCCGAGGCATGCATTGCTCACGGAATCCAGTTCATCTCGTTTCGTAACGAGCAGGCTGCAACATACGCTGCTTCCATTTATGGGTATCTTACTGGTAAACCCGGTGTCGCTCTGGTCGTAGGAGGTCCCGGCGTCATACATGCCATGGCTGGGGTTGAAAACTCGTCTGCCAACAAATTCCCGATGCTGCTTCTGGCTGGGTCTTCCCACCTCCACCAGCGAGCAAAGGGTGCTTTCCAAGAGCTGGACCAAGTTGCTCTACTTAAGCCATACACTAAATTTTCAGCCCAGCCAGATTCTCCTTCTTCTGTTCCTTTTCTCATAGAGAAAGCCTATCGATGTGCTTATTTTGGCCGACCCGGTCCTACCTATGTCGATCTTCCTGCTGACATTATCGAATCCTCAAATTCACGTGACATTTCGCCGCAACTGAGCGATCCCGGTGCGGCTCCTGTGATACTTGGAGATCCGTCTCGGATTAAGCAGGCTGCTATACTTCTCAAGCAGGCCAAAAATCCCCTGGTAATTATTGGCAAAGGGGCTGCCTATGGTAAAGCAGAGCGTGCTTTGCGTCATTTCGAGTCTAGCGTTGCCGGAGATAAACTGCCCTTCCTCCCGACGCCAATGGGTAAAGGGGTGATTCCTGATGACCATCCTATGAATACCAGCGCAGCAAGATCCGCAGCACTGAAATCTGCTGATGTGATTCTTCTGCTTGGTGCCAGACTCAACTGGATACTTCACTTTGGAGAAGCGCCCAAGTTCGACCCCGATGTCAAAATTATTCAGGTGGATATCTCAGCCGAGACTCTAGGAGATAATTCTGCATCTGCCCTTCTTGGAATTCAAGGCGATATTTCTGCGGTTATTGACCAATTGTCGACAGAAATCGGCTCCTGGACTGCACCTGGATTGAACTCGGCCATTTCACTTACTAGAGAGAAGAATACCGCAAAAGCTGCAAAGACTGAGGCTCCCAGTGCTTCACTACCCATCAAGTATCAGCCAGTCTACAAAGTAATCCGAGATACTCTCAGTAGATCCCCTCGAAATATTGTCTATGTCTCGGAAGGTGCTAACACAATGGATATCTCTCGTTCCTCTTTCCCGCTGAATCAGCCAAGAACCAGGCTCGATGCCGGAACCAATGCCACCATGGGCTTAGGTCTGGGGTATGCTATTGCTGCGAAAGCGGCTAATCCTTCGTCTCTGGTTGTGGCTATCGAAGGTGACTCTGCATTTGGTTTCTCTGCTATTGAAGTTGAGACTGCTGTGCGTTCCAATCTCCCGGTTATTATTTATGTCATGAACAATTCTGGAGTATACCACGGATCTGACCCGAAATTATACAGTGCTAGCTCTACTTCCCCTCTCCCGTCAACTGCACTTCAACTGGACACCAAATATCATGTCTTGGCAGAGTCTCTTGGGGCAAAAGGGTATCTGGCTACGACACTCCAAGAAGTGGAACAAGCTACTGTAGCTGCCATCACCCACACGAACGAAGTGTCTGTAATTAACGTTATCATTGACAGTGGGAAGGACAAGAAGCTGGAATTTGGCTGGATGGCTAGCACTAAGCCCAAGATATAACTGAGTTTTATAAACAAATGCCATTATTAAAGAAACGATGGAAACACCATAACGATACGTAGTAACCATACTTCGACAAGCATATTTTTCTATGATGTCCGTCATCCAAATATCCATACGCAATCAGCCTATTGCCTGCTCGTCGACTTCTTATTACCAAAAAGATCTGTAATCCACCCTTTAACAGAGTCAATGGCATCTTGTGCTCCTTGTTTGATTCTGTGACCCCAAGACTCACTCTCATGTTCCTCAGAAGGAGTATCGTGTGCCGGTGCAGTACTATTCTTATGAGCATGCGGTTGATATCCATCTGTGTGCTCGTCGTCAAACAGCTCATCATAAGTAGAGTTGACCTGTAGAATTTCAGTATGGAACTTAACGTTCGGATATGCTTGATTATCCACCCAGTTTGCTGGAAGAGGCTTGAGCGTCCTTTTGGCACCATCATTAGATGCTGGAATGATATCTAGAGTATCGCAGAGAATATTGTAAAAGTCGACATTGGGGAAAGGAGCGTACCGTTCACCCTTGCCAAAGTACGGGCCCTGGGCTAGAAACAATGCTCGCATAAGAGTTTCAGTATTGTTGTATCCATGTACTCCAAACGGCTGGTAGGTTCCGCCCATTTCTTTTAACTTCTCTCTAGTAGTGACCACATATCCAACACCTGGAACTATCCATAAAGGAGCAATTCTAGACTGATATTTGGCCTTCAATCCGCCAAAATTCCACTCCTTCGGCATGCTGGAGTCGAGATATACCTGCCACGCACCATTTGATGGTTCTTTCTCTTTAAGGTCGCTATAAACGTCCTCAACATTTTTGGTTAAATCGGACTTGGGGCGCAATCCAACCAACGGTGAGCCATCAATATGCGCAAAATCGCCAGGATTCAAGAGATCTTCCAGGAATACGATCCTAGAATTGTTTGTAGGCGCCATTCCGTGATCCGACAGAACTATAAAGTTGACAAGGTCTTGGAGATTTCGCTCCTTGATTCCGTCCAGTAATAGGCCAATCAGTTCATCAGTCTCAGTGAGAACCTGCCGGATTTCTGGACCATAAATACCATATTTGTGCCCCCACGCATCCACATTCGGAACATACGTCAGAATGAGCTCTGGGCGGTCCTCGAGTGCCGGGGTATCAATCCACTCAAACACCCTCTTCGCTTTGAGGGGCAGTAGTTCACTACCATTGAATCTATCAACATGCATGGGCCTGTCAGCCGGGTCCTCCCACCTTACCTCACTTCCTGGCCACATATGCACAGCAGTTTTGACCTTGTCTAGAGAAGCAGTTTTCCAGATCGGTTCACCTCCCCACCAGTGAGAAGCGAGCGACAGCTCAGGTTTGACATTGACAAACTGCTTAGAGAGCTTGGGATCCCAGAAGGTATTACCTACAATTCCATGGTTGGCTGGATAAAGGCCGGTAAGGAGGGTCCAGTGATTGGGAAAAGTCGACGAAGGAAATGAAGGAACCATATATGGTGCCGCCGCTTCCTCAGTGAATAGCCTGTGCATGTTGGGAGTCAGATCATGGCTCACGTAATGGGGATGCATTCCATCGAGAGAAACCACGATGGTAGTAGGGTTAAACTGATGAGTTCCGTTTGAGAGAATCTGCTTCACATGCGGGGACCCTCTTGATCTAGTGGGGTGGAAAACAGAAGCAAGATACAGCAGACCACGACCAAAAATGAAGATGACCAGCAGGAAAAACGAAAAGACAATGAGAGTATGCAAAGAACGCCCAAAGCCCGAGTTGCGCGGCCGTCGACGTGGTCTGGTTTCCAAATCTACCTCTATATCGGAGTCGAATTCAGACTCGTCTTCGGAGATCTCCTGTCCTCCTCTTGAAAATCCAAATGTTTCAAGTCTCTGCGCCTTGGCATGCTTGTTGAACGTAGATTCGTCGTCCAGCTGTGAATACGTAGGGCCCCAGCTCACCTTTCGTGAGCCTTTAAACAACGACTTCAATGTTTTTCGCCCTCCAGAAACCATGCTGCTTTTTGGCCTGGCTCCTCGGTCCGATTCCAGCACATCGGCGGCTTCCTCGTCCTGCCGGAGAAGGTCCAGCTCATCATTACTCAGTCCATTGCGGCTGTCAAACAACTGGTCTCCTTCCTGTTCCCCATCCGAGCCCGGATTATCTATTGAATATCGTCCGGTCATGTTAAGTCAGCGGGAAAAGCTGCAAAAGTAGCTTTACAGTGCAAAATAGGGTCTGGCCAGTGGTGTTCAAAGCGCTGGCACGTCGCCGGCTATTTTTATTGTAAACTATCAGGGTAACTCTCCATCTTAACTTAATCTGCCCCCCGAGACGACGATAAACTAGGCTGGAAATGAACCCTTTCAGGGCCGTACGTGCCTGTGAATTTGGAGGATCGGGGAGATATACTGTAGGAAGGAACTGTGCGGTGTTTAGTCGGCGGAAAAGCTCTGGATCAACGCCGACGCCGATTCTGACTCCGTCTGATATTGCCAGACGGCTAATGTCGGAGGATAAAAGCTTGCCTATAGAGATGAAAAGTCTCCGCTTTCACTCCCTTGCTGGTATGGATATTATCCGTGAAGATGTCGCTTCTCTATTGTCGAGTGCTTCACAGAGAAGTCCAGAGTATGCCGTTACTTTTGCATCTGAGCTTATTTCGAGCATGCCCACATGGAAATTGCGTGGAACGTTGGATACAATAGTTTCAAACTGCAATAGTATACCGCTGGAGTATAATCATATTTCCGCTATTGCATTGTTGTTGCTGGAAAAAGGAGTAGTTCCTACTAAATCCTCCTCTGTAGCTACCTTGAAAGCTATTTTCTGTGGGCATTCGCAGGGAACGCGTGACGAAAACTCTATAAAGCTCAATAAAAGGCTTCTTGAAGTGGTCCTGAGAATCCTTTCATCGCCTACAGTAGATTTAAACACTAGTTTTCTTCGTTTTCTGGTCGAATGGACTGCTATTCTCCCTCCACCATTGAAGAGGTTCGAAGCTCTTCAACAAATCGGTTATCATATTTACAAAAATCCAGCGATTGGTATCAGCTCTGTTCAGTCTGCAGTCTTCTGGAAATCTGCGCTGAAATGGCACAAAAACGTTTCCGTGCCGATAATCCTCGATTCCATGGCTCGTTTCGGTGCAAATACCAACACTCCAGATATTGAGGCAGCTATAATTCTCCGAGAGCACGACCTGCTTAAATGTGAAAATATGATTCGGGCGTATCAGGATAAGTGGGGTAAAACTGAAGACTATATGCAAACGGTCAGCCATTATCTCAGCCTGGCAGCTGTCGAGAAGCAATATCTAGCTGTTCATGATGTAGAACTCCGTCTTGGTATTGACGCAGTCTATCGACCCAAAATTCTACAAGGTGCTATCAAGGGTGCTTTTACCGTTGGAGATTATGGACAGGTCGTGCGGATTAGTCGGACTATACTGGATGCAGATTCAAATCCTCAGTCTTGCGAATTTGCCTCCAATTATACCGTTTCTGCGCTGGCTGCTATGGGCGAGATGGATCTGTCTATTTCTAGGTTAAACGAGGTCGTCGATATCTATGGACGGGCAAGCGAAGATGCTCTGTTCTATGTGATACGAGGTGTCATTGCTCAAGGCAGAAGATCTTACGGGGGAGAGACCAAGCCTAGCTCGAATATAGTGCCAGTACGAGAAGGAATTGCAAAAATTGAGCAACTACTTGGGAAGGGGGTTTCATTTCGGCCCTCGCCATACCTAGCCAAGCTCTTCACTAGTTTTAATCACATGGATATGCCGTATAAAGATGTTAAAGAGTGGTGTTTGGCACTATCTGAGCTAGTTCTTAAGAATTCTAGGCGCATATCGAATGGATCGTCAGCCCCATTGCCCATTCTAGATGCCGCAGCTGTAAGGCAAATTGTCTGGTGGGGCTTCTACAAATCTCCTACTGCTCCGTGGTCTTCACTCATCATCTTTAAGCAGCTCAAATCTCTCAATATTGAACTACCTACTGCAGCAATAGTCGACTCCTACTCGCATGTTATTGCTAATCTGTATGTATCAAACCCCATGGGCCCATATGCTCGAATTCGACAACAAATGGGCTCTGGCATGACCCTTGATAAGCTCATCCCAAAACTCACTTCCGAATGGACAGCGGCAGCGTTGTAACGCTATCTGAACTATAAATATTTTGCATTGTACATATATACCTGTACATCTGATTCGATGTGATTTAGAAATACATATCATCTACTTACACGAGAACCCAATAGGGCAGCATCATCACTCACTCCAGAATCATCTCCTTCTTGTGTATCATCTTCGCTATTCGACAGTAGCAATGAGGCTGAACCACTGTCTATAGAGTTTAAAAGTTTCCAAACGTCTTTCAGCGTCATAATCCCTCTAACTTTGCCTTTATCAGTGAAGATCATTTTTCTATAACCCATTGCTTGGAATGTTGAAGTTACAAGAAGAACAGAAGCGTGAACCGAAAGCACTGTGGGGTTATAATCAACCCAAGAGCGAAGGTCAACTACTGGTTGTCCCGAAAAAATAGCGCTTTGGGCATCGTTAAAGATACAAGGAGATTCATCAGTAATATCACCAGAAACTTTCCTTTCTGCAAAAGCATGCTCAAGTTCTCTTCTTGAGATATAACCAACGAGACGGTACTCTGAAGGATCATTACCCGATACAACTGGATATCCACGGAAAGAAGAGCTTTTGAGGATGTTACCGAGAGATCCCACCGTTTCAAAGAGCGAAATTACTGTTGTGTCACCAACGGGAGTCATCACTTCACCAACGCTAATTTCTGGAACAGGGATAGAAGCGTCCATTTTTTCCAGATACGGATACTCCCTGTTGGCAATAATGGTTTCATAAATACCCCTTCTGCCAAAGGAATCGGCAACCCATTTGGAAATCATGACCCCAACCATTATTGGAAGTACGTAACTCAGGGCGCCAGTAAGTTCGAACATGATGACAACTGAAGACACTGTCAGCCTAGTTGTACCTGTCAATGCTGAGGCCGCCCCGACCAAAGCATAAACACCAGGTGTAACGCAGATGCTATCTGGAGGACATGAATCAAACAGGAAAAAAGACGGAAAATGTACTTGCCATGATTGCATAACGGCACCAACAACTCTGCCGAATAGTGCACCAACTAACATAGAAGGCATAAGTACTCCGGCGGGAACAGCTAGGCCAAATGAATAGGCGGTGAACACAAAGCCGATAATACTAGCAAACAGCAAAAGCACGACATTTATGACCCATCGGTTAGGATCGCAAAGCAAGGCAAGAACGCCAGAACCACTGATCTCAGCGGGGCATTCTTCAAATAAATATGACAGCAAGACGGAGTTTTGCAGTCTCGTGTAGAAATTTGGATATGACAACATAGCAATGGCAGTGGCTGTAAGCGCTACCTCTGCTATAGGATGTTTTTTTAGCCATACATTCGAAGCTCGGATTCTTGAAAATCTCGAAGATAGTCGGACTACTCCTGCTCCGTAAAGGCCACCCATGATGCCGACTAGGGCGAATCCACCAAGCTCGAAACGGTGCCATACTCTATCATACACAACCTGGAACAGCACAAGCTTACCAGTCCGGAAAGGATTAATCCATTGGAGTGTGACGGCAGCCACCATGGCACCGACGAAACTCTCCCACATTATATGTTCATTGGAAAAGTAGGTAAGCTGTTCCAAGGTGAAAAGAACACCACCAATAGGTGCTCCAAATGCAACAGATATGCCTGATGCTGATGCAGCAGATAGAATTTCTCGCTTTCGGGCCTCATTATAGGAGCCTCTGGAGACAAATGACATGACCAGATTGGCACAGCAACAGGCAACATGAACTAGAGGTCCTTCTTTGCCAACCCACAAGCCAGATCCCACTACAAGGCACATTCCAATAGCCTTAACTACCAGAGTTTTAAAGGAAAAAAAGTTTCTAATAACGAATCCACTCAAAACAGTTTTGATTTCAGCGATCCCGCTCATTTTGGCGTAGGAAGCATCCATTCCCACTACCAACAGCGCAGCGGCACTAGCAAAAGCTGCACTCTGTGCAATATAGATGATAAATGCCAATATCCACCCGCCGATTCCGCGGTGACCAGTCTGGTAATGCAATAAGGTCTTAGACCAGGAGGTCCACTCTGGGCAGTGATCGTCCGGTTTATTGACAGCCCAGCAACAAAAATCGCGGCTGAGGTAGAATCGACCATTGCAGTGGCCCATTTTTAGGTCGCCCAACCATTGGGCAACAATGTCTATTGATGCAGCTAGTATTCCAACCATGATTCCCGACAAAATGACTATTGACCACACCTGGGATGATACCAGGAACGAATACAACTGGCCTTTCCAACCCGACTCAGCTGTCCTTTCCCGATGCTCAGCCCGATCTCTCATATACTCATCGGTCCAATCAATGGTAGTCATATCCTCATAAGGCAGATTATGGCTCTCTCTGCGCAGAGTCGGGTCACGTGGGACGCTCGGAACCACAATTAGATCATCGTGCTCAATCACAGCTTCTGAGGCTCCTTTGGCATCAGAGTACGGCCCGCTAGAGCCCTGCCCTGCATTCCACAGTGCCTCGAGATCGTCGTCCTCGTTCATATAAAGCAGTAAAGTTTATCTTGAAGTTGCAGTTTGTGCTAATAAGGTACCCCTAAAGGAAAACAAGGTGGACGGATTGGGGGGGGAGAAGGAAGAAAAAAGCTGCTGACTAACGCTGGGGTGTCTTGCTGACTAACTTGCCCAATTCTACACACCTCCGAATTCCGCTTAAACTCACGCTTCTTTCAAGCTGCAGTCACGAATTGCACCTGCACAACTGAGGACAAACCAGGAGTGCGAGACACCCGACGGGGCGCACCAACAACATTCAGCACGGAGCGGTTCCGCACGCAGTGCAGACGGAATATTCCAGATCCACAGCTGATATAAAAGCCTGAATATATACATATTATTTCTTTTAGTATTTTTTTTTTTGCTGCACTCCTCCCCCCACTACCTCCTGTTCTGCCAAACTTCTCGACGGGTCCCGCGAAGCGAACCAGGTCGAACAGCTTTGTGTTGGCGTCACCATTTGGGTTTTGCACTTAGCCACAACCAACCAACCAAACCCCGACCAAGCAGAGCCTAGGAATCACATCCACTCCCTCTGCATTCCCAACCGGTGTTGTGAATCCCCCCCTTTGCCTGTCAAGCTCCTGTCTCCCCCTGTTCGGATTTAGCTGTTTGAGATTTCAGATCTATTTCATGAGCCTTGGTAACCAGCCGAGCTTTCTCGCGCCGGGAGGCGGCCCAACCAGCAATGGCTCGACAAATGGCAACAACGACGTAACCAACTTTGGTGGCTCGTCTCCGTCGGTGAACAATTCTGCTGTGGATCAGCATAATAACATGAATGCCATGTCTATTTCCACTCTTCTTACTGAAGGAACTGCTGCTGCTGCTGCTGCTGTTCCTCGACCGCAGCTTCCTGCTGCCAATTCCCCTAAGCTACTGGCCAATTCTCCTCAATCTCATATGTATATGGCGCACTCACCTTATGTCTCATCCAATGGGGCTGCTTCTGTTAGCGATGATGCTGCTGCTCATGATGATTTGATCCAAGATGCCTATGCTCAGGCTGTTGATGGTGCTTTTCTCAGTGAAAAGAAGAAGTATCTCAATGTCATCGGAGAACGTCTTCACCGCCTTCTGGACCAGGAAGAGCAGTTCGCGCAGTCTCATCGTGACGCAGGTCATTTGGCTGCTGTGAACAAATATCGCTCCAGGACGGAGTCCCTGAGACGTCATGCCTATCATGATCTGCATGAACTTGCTTTGCAGCGCGTTACTGAGTACGATGACCTGCTTCAGAAGGAAAATAAAAGAAAGAGCAATAAGATTGCAGCCGAAAGACGTAGAATCAAACGTGCTGATCGTAGAGCTGCCGCCGCTGTTGCTGCTGCTGCCGTCTCTCGCTCCTCGGTAGGATCGGACTTGGACGGGTCTTCACATGCCGATAGCAATGGTGAAGACCATGATGACAAATCCATCGATGCTACGAAAAGGATTAAGAGAAAGAGTAATGGTGGTAAGAGGGATGATGTCGATGAGAAATCAAGAGCCAAGAACAGTAAGAGAAGAGGTGAAGACTCAGGAAACTCTGGACATGCATCTAAGGTCAGAATTCTTATTTCCGAAATGGCAGACGATGATGATTCTATGCTCACGCCTGGTTCACCTGAGTCCACTCTTCCTAACGGCAAGGAAAAGCGTAAGCCTTCTCAGAAGGAGGTCCGTGCTATTGCCAGACTTTATCAAACCACCTATGAGGGTGTCTGGAAAGATATGGCTAGGAGAGACGCTGCAAAGACTTACAAGCAGATTCAGAGTACATCTAATATTCAGAAGAGTAACCTGCGAAAAACGGCCGTGTTAGCCTCAAAAGAAGCTAGGAGATGGCAGTATAGGACTAACAAGAACATGAAGGATCTACAGGCTAAAGCGAAGCGTGGCATGAAAGAAATGCTGGCATTCTGGAAGCGAAATGAACGTGAGGAGCGAGATCTCAGAAAGAGGGCAGAAAAGGAGGCTCTGGATCAAGCCAAAAAAGAGGAAGAACAACGTGAATCTAAGCGCCAGGCAAGGAAGCTTAATTTCCTCATCAGTCAGACGGAGCTGTACAGTCATTTTATTGGTAGAAAAATCAAAACTGATGAAGCGGAAGGCAATGCACCTTCAGATTCGCAAACTGGCGATGGTGATGATGTTGACCTTAACCATGCCAGGGACGCTAGCGAACTTGATTTTGACAATGCCGATGACCAAGATCTCCAGAAAGCTGCAATGGCTAATGCTCAAACTGCTGTGCTGGAAGCCCAGGCAAGAGCTCGGCAATTTAATGGAGATAATAATGAAGTCAGAGAGGTCGATATCGACAGCGACGAGATGAACTTCCAGAATCCCACTTCTCTTGGTGACATTGAAATTCCTCAGCCTAAAATGCTACGGTGCCAGCTCAAAGAGTATCAAATCAAGGGTCTAAACTGGCTTGCGAACCTCTATGAACAAGGCATAAACGGTATTTTAGCAGACGAAATGGGTTTGGGTAAGACGGTTCAGTCTATCTCGGTCATGGCTTACTTGGCTGAAACTCATAACATCTGGGGCCCATTCCTGGTCATAGCTCCAGCCTCTACATTGCATAACTGGCAGCAAGAAATTTCCAGATTTATTCCTGACTTTAAGGCACTTCCTTACTGGGGCAGTGCAAAAGACAGAAAAGTCCTACGAAAATTCTGGGACAGAAAGCAAGTTACCTACACCCGCGACTCTCCGTTCCATGTTCTGATTACTTCATACCAGCTTGTTGTAGCTGATGCCCAATACCTTCAAAGAATCAAGTGGCAGTATATGGTTCTGGATGAAGCTCAAGCCATCAAATCGTCGTCTTCATCTCGTTGGAAGTCGCTTCTATCTTTTCAGTGTCGTAACCGTTTGCTTCTGACTGGCACCCCCATTCAAAATTCCATGCAGGAGCTCTGGGCGCTGTTGCATTTCATTATGCCTTCACTTTTTGATTCGCACGAAGAGTTCAGTGAGTGGTTTTCTAAAGATATTGAGAGTCACGCTCAGAGTAATACGAAGCTTAATGAGCAGCAGCTGAGGCGACTTCATATGATTCTGAAGCCCTTCATGCTGCGACGAGTTAAGAAAAACGTCCAACAGGAACTTGGAGACAAAATTGAGATTGACTTGTATTGCGACTTGACAAATCGACAAAGATCTCTGTACAGGATGCTGCGGTCTCAAATCAGTGTACTTGATCTCATTGAAAGAGCTGCATCAGGATCGGAAGAAGGCACGCGAAGTTTGATGAATCTAGTTATGCAATTCCGAAAAGTCTGCAATCACCCGGATTTGTTCGAACGAGCAGACGTCAAGTCGGCGTTTAATTTCGCCAAGTTTGCTTCGACTGTGTCGATTCTGCGTGACCCTACTGTAATCGACTTGTGGTATTCCGCTGAGAATGAAATTCAGTACCCAGTTCCCGCTTTGTTACAGAACGATGGCGGATTCTTGGATGTCCCGCACGAGAAATCTCGAGCCGGTTTTGAAAACAAATACTTACATAATTTGATGAATATCTGGAGAGCAGATTGGGTACAGATCAATCAAAGCGGCTCTAGCGGATTCTCTTGGGTCCCATTCTCTGGTTATTCTTCTGGTGAAATTGCAGATATATTTCGACGCGGGTTGCTTGAGCGTGCTACTACCCTAGAAGTTCCTCATACACACACGGAGTACGATCGCTTTTATGGCGGGGAAGGTGATTACAAGGGATATGAGAGACTATTCCTTATAAATGAACCTCTGCAATTAAAGTGTGGAAGCAATAATGAACTGCTGACATGTGTTGAAAGTGTTACAACCGCTAATTACTACAATTCCATCGGACGTGGCTATAGTCCCGCAGTGTTGTGTCCTCCTATTTCGCAAGTGATTTCTAACCGTGTCGCAACGACATCTCAGTATGACTTGCTGTTTAATCGAAGTGTACGGGAATCTTTCTTCTCTATGTCGCTTGAAAACGAGTGGAGAAACCTGCAGGCTGGAGTTAAGCAGGCAGATTTTCCCAAATCTAATCTTTATCCCCCTTCCCCTAATGAACGAGAAGGATACACCTCTATTGCATTGCCTTCTATGGCGAAATTTATTACTGATTCAGGCAAGCTGAAAAAGCTCGATGAGCTGCTGGTTGAGCTCAAGGCTAACGACCATCGAGTGCTGATATATTTTCAAATGACCAAAATGATGGATATGTTGGAAGAATATCTAACATATCGACAATACAAGTACTGTAGATTAGACGGTTCATCTAAACTGTCTGAGCGAAGAGATTTGGTAAACGATTGGCAGACCAAACCTGAGCTTTTTGTATTCTTGTTGAGTACTAGAGCTGGTGGTCTGGGTATCAATTTGACTGCTGCTGATACAGTGGTATTTTACGACTCGGATTGGAACCCTACAATTGATAGTCAGGCCATGGATCGAGCTCATCGACTGGGTCAAACTCGACAGGTCACAGTTTACAGATTGTTGGTGAAGGGAACCATCGAAGAGCGAATGAGAGATCGAGCTAAGCAAAAGGAACACGTTCAGAATGTCGTTATGGAAGGAGGAGACTCCGCGAAGGCGAACGCCGGAGTTGATTTCCAAAAGCCCGGACGAGAAGTTGCCTATTGGCTACTGGATGATGATGCCGCCTCTGCGGCACTTAGCAAGAGCAAGTTGGCAGAAGAGGAGAAGGCCATGCATAACGGTAGCAAAAAGGAAGTTACCCTTGAAGAAATGTATCATGAGAATGAAGGCAACTTTGACGATGCATCAACTGGGTTTAATACGTCCACTACTGTCTCACGAGTGCCAACCCCGAAGCCAAGATAGCGTTTGACGTAGGTGAATCCATAGGGCGTATATGATTATTTATTTATATGCCAAACCCCGCCTGTGAGGGCTATTTGTACCTTGATTAGCTGTACATGGCAGCTCATTCACTAAATAACTTAAGTTCTCTTAGATAGATACATATATGCATACACTTAATATTTCCCTTTCCTGCTCTATTTGTACTCTGCAAAAAAATTAGAATACGGGTCATCTTCTTGGTCAGCAGCATTTTGTGTGCTCGGGATTTGTCCTTGCACGTTCACAGAACTCTGCATTTCCAGGATATGCATTTGGGGGATATACTCGACTACTCCAAGAGGCTCAGACACTGGCTCCTCTTTTATTGGCTCGTAGTGAAGGTGTGGTAATTGCGTCACTGGCATATGGGCTTCAAGTCTCTGATGCAATATCGGCGAGATAGGCTCATGGTAGTCTTGGTGGCTATAGTCATCGAGACCTCCCGGATGCATTATATGATGTTCAGAAGGATGATTCGCAGTATCGTCTTGAGAGATGAGGGTTGCTGTATCGGGTAGGGCGATGACTCTAGGCTGCTCTGAGAACGTCTCTGATTGGTATAGCCGATTCCCGTACCCTCTAACGACACCGAAAACAGCAGACATAAGATAGTCGCTCACCTCTATGAGGTCATATGTAGGACTATCAATATAGGCGGAAATCTGGGGGTAGTTATACTGAGGGGGGGGTTGGAGATCTACCAAAGAGCGAAAAGATTGCATAGCTATTTCAGCAGGAAGAAGGGTATATCCCGAATCGGGTGTAGGTCTATGCATTCCACCGCCTGAACGACCAGGTCTCAGATTCTGCCTGTTCGATGTCATGTCAGTTACAATGTCTACCCAGCCGGTGTATTGCCTCCACGAAATAGGAAGCATATTTTTGAGGGTCTGTAGTTCAGCCTTTCTGCTCCTGACGGCAGGCCATAAGAGACCCAGAGAGAACGTAATGATCGCAACAGCATGACAGTGGATTAGAATAGCCATGGGCCTCGCCTGTTTCAGAAAGTGGCGATAGTCATCCAGGGCATAGAAATACCATAAAAACATAGAAAACACAGAGCCTGTTGCGATAGATTTAGAGATTATAATTCTCAGAGTATCAATAGATCTCAAATAAATAAACTGTTCCTCTTTGGAAATGCAGTAAGAATGGCCGTCCACATCAAGGCCAAGTACGTTCGTCCTAACCTCATCGTCGGCCAAAGCTAGACAAAATTTAGTGAGCCAATCGATAATCGGAGACACCATTTGGATAGCTGTTCTCGAAGCATCTCTCAAGGAACCTAATTGAACAACTGGCTTGAAAGGAGAGCTGTCAATTGCTGACTCGTGAACAAAGATCGTGCCAGTCAAACGTCTGGATACCGTCATGATATCGCTTTCCAGAAGACGTTCCATTGGTACAAGTCTTCCGTCAGGGCTTATTCCCGTTTCAAGATGGAATGGGCCGGCATCAACCGCAGTATCTGTGATATCAATTTCCGGCACAACTGAAATTTCAACTACGTTAGCAGATATCAGCCAGTAATAAAGGGTATTAAAAACTATAATCTCCACTAGATCATCGGGGTTATTAACACTCAACTGCTTGTATAAAGCAAATGACTGCTCATTATGATGCTTAGAAAGCCATTCATAGTGAGACGCTCCGTGTATCAATGCATGGCCAGAATAACGGCTGTTGCTGTTAATCCTGGACTCCTCCTGTTCTGCCAAATGCATCGCGTACAGGTGAGAAGCCGAGAGCGCTAATATGCCGTGAATGATGGACTTGCGCTGGAATCCAAGCTGTGGAACGTAGATTTTCCATATTGGAGATAAATAATTTACATACATGGTCAGTGCATCGCACACATGTATGGTATAATGATGAAGAAGCTCCAAGTCCCCAAGGTTCATGCCTAGCTGTACCGACATATCATTCTGTCCATACCGAGTAGTCAACGTCCCACTCAGAGTGTCCTTGTCAGTTTTGATTTCACTAGGGTAAACGCATTCCCGTTCGTGAGTTTTGCAATATCCACACACAGGCTTTTGCTCATTACACTAAAAAAGTCAATAAAAAAATTCCGGAGAAGCGGTGACAACCAAGCTACTCACCTTTATTCGCATTTTCTTGCAGGAAAAGCATCCATTTCGACTTTTCCGATGAGGCCGGCGCCCCTTCTGCACTTTCCCGCCAAAGATTTCCAACGTGCTCTCGTCCATTGTTCCACTCCCTCAGTATCGTGGAGGAAGGTGGAGTCATGGCCGCGTCCCAATCCGTAAATCAAGCTTTTGCGGATCGGCTTATCACCACATCTGGAAAGCACATCCGGACAAAGGAAGGAGCCTCACGAAAAAAAGTGTGGCCAAATTCCTGATTGGTGATTATTTTTTGATCCCAACCAAGCATTTGCAAAGAAACAGACAATATCTCTGCTTTTGATAAGCTACAGTAATCTTTTTTTTTTAAAACGGTGGGATTAATTGATACGGCACCATGCCATGATAGGGCTACTACACCCGGTGCACCTGTAATCTATATCGTTCTATAATAATATATTCTCGTATATTCATTTGTGTTTTCCATCGATCACCAAGTGGATCCGATTAGGATACGTGATCTTGTGAAATGTGGCTAACAACCTATACGGCCCTTTCACTTTCTTCGGTTAATATCGCGCTTTAGTATTGCCAACAACGGCTTGATGTTAAATACAATGCATTTCAGATCCAGAATCTCGTTGCCCTTGTCTGAAAGCTCCAGAAGGTCGTCAAGCTTGAAATCCAAAGTCAAAATTGGCTCTTGACGCGACTTCATAACCAGTGAGATAACAAACGTGCCCGGAATCGGGCATGCCATGTATATTGACAGGTTACCGATTTTCAGATCGGACGGTAAGTTGTAGGTATTTATCACCCCCTCTTTATGTAGCTGCGGGAGTGTAAACTTCTTCACAACGACTTTGTGCTTTTTATTCTTCTTATCAACCTCGGGGTCAAGTCCGACAGGTCTATCTTTCTTACCCGTATGCATTCGCACATTGTTCAAGTACGACCGGAAAATGTCCAGCTGTGAACGCAGGTACTCGTTATGCTCCCGAATAATAGCATATACTTCCTCCAGACTCTTGGCTTCCCTCTCCACGCTCTCTTGTAACGAGCCTAGTTGCTTAAGTTCGTAATCCACCTCGGTAACTAGAAGCTCATAGTCATCGCTGTCCGAATCTTCTATTTCTCGAATCAGATCCAAAGCTTTGATTCCTCGCTTTACCAATGCCTCTTCGTTAGTTTTTGCCGCATAATCCGCTATTTTTGCCATGTCCAACGGACGCGTTAGAATGAAATGGTTTGGTGGAAATGCACGAATAATGTTGATGATGAGCGATTTGGCTTCCATAAAAATAACATCGGCTCGCAGGAAATCCAAATTGTCGTTGTCGATATCTCCAATCTCAGTCGCCCATCGATTGAATAAATGCAGCTCCATAGAAGCATTCTTTGATCGAGGTACCAGGGTCGGGCACTCTCCTAAATCATTCAACAACTGAACCAGGTGCGAATCGTCCGTCTGTACCACTCCGTCTCGGTACTTCTCCAGTAAAATATGCATACCAAAAATCTCATTCAGATTGATATTGAGCATCAAATCCTTTTTGGATAAAACCACATACTGATCCATTTCGAGGGATTCGTAAAAGTCAGGCACTTCGCATAAATCGTTAAGAAATCTGTTGATACGTGATTTGTTTTCATCCACAAAAGATGATAAGGATTCCATATACGGTTCTTTGGAGTATGTGGGCTTATTGGCGAGGTTCTGAAGCATTTTGGCTATCAACGTAAGAGTTCTCCGCGAGTCATCCGTAGGGACCCTGTCAACCAGCATATAAGCTTGAGGAGTAACAATAGCAGGATTAACAAATCTCAAGAAGAAAAAGGCACCAATAAGGGAGCACACAGCAGTATCAGTTGCGGTAGGATACTTTCTCTTGGTTAGCAATCTGATTTGCTTACAAGTCCATCGGATTCCATAAGGAATCATGTTCAGCGACGATAAAATGGTGTCTAGAAGGTTGTTGGCTAGCTTCATCAGCTTCGTCTGTCGCGGTCTGATGATTTCTAATACTTTGGGATGTCTAGCAGCCTCTTCTGATGAGATTTGCGGCATTCCTCCTGTATCAAAAGGTGACTGGGTGTCATGGACATCCAGCGAGAAATTGTCATAATCATCATCACGAGCGCGTTTCCTGAGCTCTTCATAAACACGTAAAGGGTTGATTTCCAGATTCAAATCCTTTTGTTCAATAATTCGATTAAGCGCAGGAGAAATGGACGATCGGAGATAAGATTGACCAGGGCCCCGCCGTGTGTATGTGGTCATCATTCTGGAGACCGGGGTATTTGCACGTAATAGAGACGAGAATTCAGTGGTTGAGTCAAATTGAGCCGCCAAGACCTCCTGGAACATGGTGAGAAGAAGATGCTCTTCTCGTTGTTCGTACTGATTACCAAAGATGGTGAACATGACGGTCTGGAGAAGAGAATCGATTTCAGCCATGGACACCAAACGGCAAAGCAGGGCGATGTGTTTTGGCTCCGACTGAAGCAAGAAAAAGAGATTTCCATATATGTCTGTCTTTTTCCTGTCAGGGAAATACTCGTCAATGTCGTCGGAAGATGCAGGGTTATCGGTACTTGAGGATCCTTCGTTATCCAGCCGTGATGCTACTTCGTTCTGCTCCTCTGGGGCCATCTTATTCTGAATCAACAGGGCGATTCTGCTATCGAGGTACCGCACATCCTTTTCGAGCACGAAATTTTTCTTAGACTGCTCCGATATGTCAGATTTCAGCTGACGTAGGTGCTTCTGGGCCCTAGCCAACTCATCGTTGATATCGTCATCGCGGTCCACACCACCCATGGACATGTAAAGGGCGGCCACGGAGTACCGCTTGGACTGTCGGTTGGCATTGTTGGGGTTTGTGCGCTTCATGGGTTTAAACGCGGTCTCATCCATCACAGGGAGTCGTAAAAGATAGACAGGTGTCGGTCTTGCAGCACCGCAAAATACAGCTGTATATCCAACTCTCCAGGAGCGATTTTTCTAAGGGGTTGAGTTTGGGTTGGGTGGGCGCACTGGGACCTCCTAAGTGCCGACCAGGGTGCTTTCAATGTTGCAGCGGGGAACAAAACGGGAAAAATACATAAAAAGCTGCCAACACACCACCACATAGCCAGTCAAGGGTTAAAAAATTACTGGATAGTAATAGTAATATAATTTTTTTTTCTTGGCTAGAGTCGTTCGAGGTTCTGATCTCGCCGGTGCGATGCCTTGAGTTCACGCTGCTGAGCCCGTTTCGCCATGGCAGCTAGATCGGGACTGGGTTTAAGGTCTCTGAGCCCGAAAAAGTGAGCACAAGCAGGAATGGGGCATTTAATTACCGACTGCGTATTGCGTTTAATGACTTCTCGGATTGCAGCTCCGCTGAACGAATGGCCGCACACTGAAGAGGTGACGGGGTCCTCGTAGTACTGCTTTGTCAATGGGCATTTGTAGGAAATGCGCTCGCGGGCAATAGCCAGCTCGTCGTCATCATCGTCGCCGCCATGCTCGTAGTAGGATTCCACCGGGGGCATTTCCTCGTCATCATCATCGTGTAATGTGTCAAATATTTTGGTTCGGAATGCAGCGTACTCCGCTTTATGCATGCCGTACCTGTCCTGTTCAGTCTCATCAGGCAGCTCCTTCAACAGAGCTTCGTAACGTTGTACAAACACCTGCTCTGCCGGCTGCAATGCCTCTTCGGCCACAGACACCATGCTATTGAGCTCTTCCAGCCCAGGAGCCTCACTATTATTGTCGACAAAGTCAGAGGTGTAGCTCAAGCTCTGTTTCATAAGGCCCAACCGATTCTGCAGATCCATAGTTTGCTTGAAAACGCCGTCCAATTCCCGAAGGTCAACATTGCGATCGTTCGTGTCATTGTCGAACGACACCTGCCCTTTAGCTACGATCTTAGCAGCTTCAGTTATCTGGTCCCGGAATTTCGCCAAATTACGATCCAGAGTGCTGTCTCGGACATCCACGGACCTCAGCATGCCCCGTTGATAGGGAACTGCGTATTGGTTGATGTCCAAAGGCATTCTACGTTACTGTCTAACAACTATATGCAACTTAGATGTTTGAATGGTGGAGGAGGTGAGTAGTGGAAATAACATTAAATTAAATTAAGCCGACAAACAACAGCAGCAAAACCGAAAGTAATTCATAATAATAACAAGAACAATAACGATATAAGATAAAAATTTCATGGAAAAAAAAAATGCTACTTTGTAATCATGCTCTACGCATCACCGGCTCTGGACGGTTATTAAATATAATTTTGTGCTTAACCACTTCCACCACCGGTATCTCCACTGCTTCCATCTCATCCGCCTGGCTCAGTTGAGTTCTGGTCATGTCTGCTTGATGCATCTGTAAAATTGCCAATGGTGGGTTCAACTCCACTATTTTGCCCTTGAGTCGCTGTCGTTCTCCAACGTTTAAAACCACCTCTTTTCCCTCGGTAAATTCCAGTTCGCCAAGGTGCCGTATTGCTGTTGAATCAAACGTCTTCGACGCGCTTGAGGCCCCTTCAGTTTCGCGTTCCAAGTCCAATGCTGATAGAATGAGCGAGTTGGATCCGGCATTGATTCTGCCCTGAATCTCAATCAAGGCTAGCCCTGACGGTGTCTCCAACACAGGAGGAAATCCGTGTGGTATTTCATTTTCCTGCCGTTCTAACACCAATCTGGCAAAAGGCATTGGTTTGGTTTGGTTTGGGGTAGAATATTCCGCTTGTTAGATGGACTTATTGATTTGTTTCTCGCAGTGTTTGCTGACTAAGTGTGGATTCTCCCAGCACACGGTAGTTTATAGTTAATGTTATTCATTTTTAACCTTCACAAGTTGACAAAGTCGAACGGTAGGAATTAGAGGCCCCAAAAAAAAAATGTCGACGGCATTGTTAAACCTGCTATTTGCTCAAACAATATATAAATATGCTGCAGAGGGTTCATCTACTACTACGTCTTCATCTTCCAATAGTACAAAGAAAAGTGCATCACCGGAGGACACTTCTCCAAGCACACCGCCAGATCAGTTCTCAAGGCTGGCAGAAGAGCTCAAGAAACACCCATTGAACGCAAATTTCCATCTTTCTCCACAAGCATGTCAGTCACTTTATAATGCTCTACTGCCAAACACCCCGGGGAGGCCCACAGTGGATATGCTGGAGCCGTTGTTAAGTAAACTGTTTGAATCGTATAAGCGCGATGTCATCCATCAAATCAAAAGAGAGGAGCAAGAGTACGGGTTGAGGCAGAAGGAAATAGAAGATATTGAGCAAGGCAAGCGAGATACGGATCTGCTTAGAGACTATGAGCATGATAGGAAGAATAGTACCAGCAGCACCTCGGCTACGGCTTCTCAGCAACAACAACTGCAGCAGTTGCGTTTACAGAAGCAACTGGAGTTACAACAAAAACAGGAGCAGGAGAGGAAGATACAGTTACAGAAACAGGCTTTGCAGAAGCAGAAGCAGTTGGAACGGCAGCAAATGCTCATCAAGCAAGAGCAGCAGCAGAAGCACGAAAGGGAGAATAAATTGAAAGAAAAAGATGGTGTGATCACAGAAGATGTAGAAATGGAGGATATTGAAAGCACAAATGCGGAGGCTGACGAGGAGGAAGAGGACAATGAAGAGGACAATGAAGAAGACAATGAAGAAGGCGATGAAGATGATGAAGATGATGAAGAAGACGATGAAGACGATGAAGACGAAGTGGACGTAGATCATGTCGAAACCAAGCTGGAAGAAGAAATTAAGAACGCATCAGAAACTGAGGAGAACGAGAATGACGAAGATGAAGATGAGGAAGAAGAAAAGGAGAAAGAAGAACCAACTATCAAGCCTACGCGTGGTCGTCAGCTCAGAAACAGAAACGCCGAGTCAGAAGTCATGTCCTCACCTGCCGAACGAGATGAGGAAGAAGAAGGCTCAGGAGATGACACGGAAGATGAAAAGAAATCCAAACAGTCTCTGAAGAGAAAGAGGATATCACTTTCGCCGGGATTCAAGCGGTTCCAGCAAGTCACTACGCCTCTTCTGTCTGACATTCTCTCTAACAAGTCTGCATCGTTCTTTTCGCATCCTGTCAACCCCAATGACGCACCAAACTACTATAATCTAATCAAGTCGCCGACAGATCTGCGGACCATCAAGACGATGGTCAGAACGGGAGATATACGCAACAGTGCATTGCTAGAACGAGAGCTGCAGAAGATGTTTGCCAACTCGATCATGTACAACGACTGGAATTCCGACGTTTCCATGCTGGCTAGAGAAATGCAGAAAGATACAGATACTTTACTGACATTATTCCGGGGAGCCGAACGCGGATCGACCCCGGTTGGCGATGATGATAGAAAGAGGAGGAAGAAGTAAAACAAATTCACGCTACAGTGCACGCTAGCCTTGATTTCGAGGCATAATATATTATTTATCATATATACAAGGTGAAAACAATCCAAAAAGTTTATCGTCTTGCACCGGCTTGCTGCTGCATAAGAAGAGCACTGCGGGGTTAGCGGGGGGCCAAAGTGGGTGGAGGACTAGACAAGATTTACATACTTCTGTTCCTGGAATCTCTGGCCAACACGTTCACTGTGTTTGAGGAACTTCTCGGCACATCTCATGATACAAGTCTCTTCCTTAGAAGCAAGTGTATTGGAGGTGAAGTCGTTGACACAGTCTCCGAAGCATCGCTGGACCAGTGAGGAGTAGAGCTATAGGGAATTAGAAAGGCACGGCGGGCTGCATCGACTACAAAATATCACCCACCCTCATGAAGTCTTTCATCTGCTTTCGCTCGACGAGCTGCTGGAATTCCTGCTGTTCTCGGGGGTTTAGTTGATCCATTGGTGCTTTGATTAGAGGTTGAAATTTCAGCAAGCCTTTAAATTTTTCGTTGGTAGGTTTGCGACGTAAATGGTGGTTTACCCGGAGACGTTGTAAATACCAAAAGCCCACGCTCACTTCTTGCGGAATTACTTACATCAATCAAATCACCGTCGTCAAACCCTGGGAATAGATAGTCAAAACCGAGAACCTCTGGGTGTAAATTCGCATACATTTTTTTACCACCACGTGCCTGGCCAACATTCTATGGCTGATGCTGGCAAATCGGAGCATTTGTCTCACGGGGATGGCGCTGGTACGACGCATTCTTCATCAATCGTGGGCGTAACCACTGCAGGCTCGCGAGCAGTGGCTTCTCAGTTTTTCACGTTTTATCTTCGAGTTCCGGTGAAGCTGTTTAGACCCACCAGAGTGGATTATATGGTGTTACCCAAGCTTATCTCTCCCGCTTACAATGCCAAACCTTGGAATTTCTTCACACATTCATCGCCGGCGCTCATGTGGTACGCCGTGCGCGAGCATGGATGGGAATTTATCCCTAGGCATGTTCTGCCTCCTCTGGTTGCCAATAGCGCAGTTGGACTGGTGCTTTATACCACTTATCTTACCTCTTTAACGGTTATGCAACGCAAGAAGGATGATCCGCTCACTGTAGGTGATACTCTGACTGCCGGCTTTTTGGCTGGAGGTGTCCAATCGCTGGCTGCTGCCCCTATAGATGCGATTTGGACTCGTTTTTCGGCTGCTGAAGTGCTGGATCAGGTTAAAACTCAATCCATGTGGTTTTATGGCCTGGCAAAGCTGCGTGAAATCGGCTATCTAGGTGTATTTGCCGGTTTCTCTCTGTCTTTTGTCAAGGAAAGTTGTGGCTATGCATTATATTTCACCACCTTTGAACTCATCAAGTCCAATTGGTACCGAAATTTTGTTAGGTTCTGGTACCCCAAGGAAGACCTCACGAACAATAAACGGCCGGGTGGCCGAGCATTATACCCCACATTTGTATTGTTTGCTGGAGCAGCAGCATCTGTGGCTCTTCAGGTTGTACAGTATCCTTTGGGGAAAATCCAAAAACTGCATTTGATACGTTTAGAAGCTCTAGACAGTCTAAACAATCCTAATCATCAGAACCGGCATTATCGACTGATGAAAGATCTAGCCCATGCCTATTACAAGACCTTCAAGCAGTGTGATAGACTTAGAAGAAAAGCTGCTGGGGGCTCCTGGAGCAGATGGCTTTACGGTGGCTTCTGGAGAAACACTATCGTTAGCATGCCTAGCAGTAGCATAGGCCTGATGGTATTCGAAATAATGAGAGTCAGATATGGAGAGCAGCTTCCGTTTGAACAATAAGCATTGTAAATAAGAGGGGAGATTAGCAACTGTAAATAGATAACAATTGATGATAATGGAATGATGACAGCTCTTATAAACTTATAATCTCCCTACGCAGTGGCTAACTTCGCGCTATATGCCTCCCATCCAGCTGTTCTATACCTTTCAGCCTCTTCAATAGGGTCTCGACCTTTTCCAAACAATCCCCGACCAACAATTATCATATCTGATCCTGTTCCAATGGCCTGTTCAACAGTTCTGTACTGCTGGCCAAGGTTATCTCCCTTATCATCGAGACCCACTCCTGGAGTCAAAATGAGCCAGTCCTCGCTGTCATCTGCTTTTGGCATAGAGTTCTGAGCAATGAAACCAAACACGAACTCCTTGTTGAGTCTTGCAATTTCAACAGTCTTGGCGGTGTATTCGCCGACAGCTAATGAGCCTTTTGAAGACAACTCAGCCAGCATGATGAGACCCCGTTCCTCATCACTAGACTCCTTGGCAGCCTCTTCTAATCCCTGAATAATTCCAGCACCAGAAACTGAATGGGCATTTGTGATGTCTGCCCATTGGGCTATTTTAAAGATGCCTCCAGCATATTGAGCCTTCACAGTTGATCCGATATCAGCAAACTTTCGATCTTCAAAAATCAGAAAATTGTGCTTTTTAGCAAGTGCCTTCAAAGGCTTGACAGTACCTTCATAGGTGAAATCATCAATAATGTCGACATGAGTCTTGGCTAAAGCAATATATGGTCCGACCTTGTCTAGTAGATCTAGCACTTCAGCTGTACTCCGGACGTCCAAACTAGCGCAAAGATTGGTCTTCTTCTCGACCATTACATTGAGAAGCTTTCGTGCTACAGCACAGGGGTGGGTTTTTGCTCGTTGTTCGTAGCTCATATTCAGCTCTGTTGATCTTAGGTGGATCAACGGAACTTTTTTTCTTCACATCGCTATATGTTGGGCAAATAGCCAGCATAAAACCCAATCGAATGGTAGGTGGATATTCAATACAACAACCGACTACTGTCTATTGGCATCCAGGCAAACATGTACAACAGGTATATAATAAGTATATATTTATTCATGATCATCTTTATTATATTTGCCCTTAGCTACTTCTAATCCACCCGTTCGCTCTCGTCGACGCTCTCGAGTTTTGAACCAACCTCTACTTCCTGCCTGAGAGCTGGCATGAATTTATCGATCCTTTGCCACGTTTCCTGCCAGAACTTATCATTACCTAGTTTGGAAGATTTCACAACTAAAAGAGCATTCTTCAATGACTCCACAACACTCTCCTTCATCGTATCCTGTTGACTGCTGTTCATTAGCCTGTCAAGAGTATCAAGAATGTTAGTCCACAAACCAATAGATAAATTGTGGCCCTCCTGCTGTTGCTGATGTACAACGTACTGCAAAAATACCTTACATAAGAGCGAAGCAACATGAAGTCTAGTACTTCCCATACCAGCAGGATCCAGCTCGTAAGTCTCGGGCTTTAGTAGCAGTTTCACCTGCGGGAAAATCAGAGAGTCAAAACTAGTTTCCCAATCAAAACCGGGGCGCTCAATCAAGTTAGGTGACATCATTAACTGCTCGAGGTAACTCAATGCTTGAAATCGAACTTTTCGGTTGACATTCACCAATTGGCCTGCAATAGCCTCCGAGAATTCATACCATTCTTTGTCTCCGGATTTCGACATTTCCTCTTCTATCTTGAACATGCTATTTAATGAATCCAGCGCGATTGCTTCATGTGGATCCTTAACTGGTTTTCTAGTACTGCTGCAGAGAGCGCTCCACACTGGTGCTGGAGCTTGTTTCCCAGTCAGAATATACTCATGCACCAACTTCGGATTTTTCACAGCACAGATCGCAATCAAGCTCCAACTCCCTGGCTCACTTATCTCATCTGTCAAGACACTCTTAATAAATACTGCACTTCCCGAGCGAAGTGTTTTGTCATCAATCTTCAAAATGGGCTCCAAAGGTAGGTTCTGAGGGGCTTTCTTCTGTAACGATAGATACAACCCAATACACCGATTTAAGAACGCTTCTTTCCATAGCGACCAATTGTCCACGAAATCGGTGGAAATCGCCTTCGCAACTGCTTCAATCACTTCATCAGATGAATTCTCATTTTTTAGGGCGAGAGCTGTGGCAAATTCCAAGAAATAGCTGATAACCGCATAATAAGAATCCTTGGTGCTGTTTGGGGCCTGAATTATGTTTGGAATGCAATTGAGAAGCGTTTTTATAATGTTATCCAATGTTTTACCGTCTGTACTGTTCAAGAGTTTCTCAGTGAAATCAGTAACGCCACTGGCTGAAATGCAATCGAGTGCACAGAAAGTGGCTTCCACCTCTTCATCTGTTGGCTCTTGAACCCCATCATTATAACCCGCCAAATAGGACGAAAGTGTCGAGAGCAAGCCACTTTCTTTACCACTCTTGGATCTCTTGAACTTTCTTTTTGTAGCAGTTCTATCGAGCTTAGGGAGTCCTTCCACTGCAGGTTCAAAAGGCGAGATAAGATCATACAAATACAGATTTGCCAGGGAGGGTAGCAGAAACTGCCATCCTTCATTAACTTGATCAGTGCAAGTCTTGGCAATCTTGAACAATGTCACTGTAGCCATCTGAGCCTTGAAATCTGCGCCAAAAGACACTGATAGATCACTTACAGTGATGCTTGTCGAGCTCTTCTTATCGTCAGACACAATCTCAACTTCCAGGTTTCCTGTGGGAACCGTAAAATCTCCGGCCGGGAGGGTAGAAATCCAAGATAGACATGCTATAATATGATCCACTACCCCAGGGATCTTATAGACAGCCGCTAAATTAGCAGCTTGATTGAATCCAGCAATTACTCTAGCGAACACCATATCATCTGTGGCCGTCGCAAAAATGTAGGATAGTGTCGTAATTATAGGCTTCCAGCAAATCTCAAACACACTTTTATCGTACGCCGATGAGCTATCACCAGAAAATTCTCCTGCTTGGGCTTGTTTGATCATCAAATTTCTCCAAGCATATTCAAATGTTTCGTCATTGTCGTGCTCATCGGGCAGTACAATTTCCCGAGATTTTATAGCTTTGAAAATCTCTTCAAGATATTCAGGAGCAAAATCATGCCCGTTATTAGCTCCTCTCAAGTTCCGGCCGAAGTCTTCCAGCGTCATATGAACTGTTATTTGTCGGTTATACATGTCAGTGTTGAGCATGATTACTGCATAGCTCATTACAAACGCAGCATCTTCATTATCGACAAAGTCGGTGTTATGCTCTCCCAGACAGTATTGGTTTGAAAACTTCTCAAAGATCCGCTCAATAAGAGCAGATTCGCCAGGTAATCGGAAGAAACTGAGGAATTCCCTTAAAGCTTCGTCAAGGCGAGTATTGGAGAAATCAAAGCTCTCAACGAATTTATCCATGACTTCCTTGTTAGAGCCCTTGGTCAGGTATTCTCCCAGAATAGTCTTGTTGAGTCGGCCAGACGATTTCAAAAAGTTCGCAATAGATTTAGGACTATCATCCGGAATAAACTTAGTATCAATTAATAGTCTTAAACCCTTTTTAGGGTCTGCATTGAATGCCTCTATGATGGAAATGGAGAGACGCTTCAAGGACCGTCTTTCCATGACAGACTGGACTTGTTCGTCATCAGCATTATTATCACCCCGCAGCTGCCTTGATGTTAATCCGGCCACAAATGCCAGAATTGCATCTAAGCAAAGAGGCGGAACACTGGCAGTAGCCCAATTAGCCGAATCTGGGTAAGCATTTCTACACAGGAATCCAACCAGATCCTCACACAGGTCAGTTCTGTCAATATCACAATCATAATTAACGAAAATGTCGGTGAAAAAGCCTCTACCACGAGATGACCTTGTGAGATTGACTAGGAATTCAATCATCAGCTCGCGAATCTCGGGCGACTTCATTTGAGCGAGAGGTACATTGTTTGGCGTAGATCTTCCGTTCGAGTCCTTCAAGAGATTAGAAGTCGAACCTCCTTTAGGTGTATTTGCTGCTGATGGTAGAGTCACAGAAGGTTTAACAAGCTTCGGAGTATTTGGAACCCCATCGTAGAAAATAGAGTCCGCGCCAGCTTCTCGAGGAATATCAGGTATGTGGCTAAGACACACGAGAATGTAACTGAGTAGGAATTCAAGCTGCAGCTTGAGATGTTCTATATTGGTATGAATCAGAGTTAATGCCATTCTGAGAGTAGCCTGCAAAATCGGTGGGTTATCAAGTCGAACAAGCTGGCAGAGATATTTGGTAAGAAGCGAGGATACTGGGTTGAGCAGGGATGGCCTTTCACCAATGGAGCTTCCTCCAACTTCAAAAGCAGCAGTGAGAAGCTTCAGAGAAAGAATTCTGGTACTATCAGTGTACTGATGGTAATTGGCAGGATCTATGATCGAGATGAGCACCCTGAGAACTTCCCTGACAGAAGCAATTCCATAAGGCTCATCTTCCTGCGAGGCAGCTTCTTTTTGGTCAGCTGCCGTTTCAGATTCTTCGATAGACTCTACATCTGGGGTTCCTTCTGTTGGGGTAGAACTAGAAGCGATGCTAATGCTGTTGCCCTGAAAGCCTGCACCATCCTTCATCACCGAAACAGTTACGTCTCCCTCATCGTCGACTACATCGTCGACAGGCATATCTGTCAATTTCTGGAAAACCGCTTGGCAGAGTTTAATCATGGTCATTTCAGCTGATCGCCTCAGAATGTCACCTCGTCGCATTTGACAAGCCATTGACAAACATGTTTCTATAATCTCGCAAATGCTATTGTCAGAAAGAAGAGGACCAAGGGGACCATTGACAATGTCACTCATCAAGGATAATATTTTGAGCAAGACTCCATCGTCCTCGGCCTGGTCTGTAGCTTCAAATCGACAGTGAGTTACTGAATCAACCAAATGGGTGAGCGCCAGGCGCATATTCGGCGACTCAGGCGTAATAAGCTCATATGCAAAGAAATTAGAAATGGAAGACAATGCCAAGGAAGTAATGAACCCATTAGTAGCCTGAGATCGGACTACTTCTAGGAATGGATCAAGAAGCGTGACGGTGTCTACTTGAGTGAAGTCCGTCTCTACAGTCATCTCTGATCGAAGCTTTGCAAAACCGCTGATCAAAGGATTATTCTACGGTTAGAACCACCACTGACTAATATCTAACTCCACAAATAGAGAATACTTACATTGCCCAAATGGTTGTTCCTAGGCCGCAAGCCAAGCCTCGAGGCCAATCCTTCATCGCCGTCGCTATCAGTAACGCTGGATCCGAAGATTGCAGCAACACCCGATTGCGCCCAGCGGGCATTTTTTCTCATGGCGGATGATATAGCTATGCATTCGTTCACTACATAAAATGTAGGGTCCACTGAGAGCACCATGATGGAAAACGTCAATATTGTTCTCCAATATGGTTTTCGCGTGGAGTTGGAAGAAAAGGACACGAGAAACAAGCCAAGTTAACCGAGAGGAGGGGTTGGATGCAGACGGAACTAACATATATTATAGTAATGAAAGGCAACGGGGCGATAACTAAAAAACGATATGGCCGTAAATGAAATGATTAGCCCTGTCTATATATTTCATAGCTTATTAGCCACGCAGCAAGGAATCAGGGCCGGTAGATTCGTCACAACGATCACGTGACCAGCATATTAGTCTTCTTGCTCTTGATTGCAGAAATTGACCGACACCAATTGGTCTAATTTGAAAACAAGCTTCTGGCGGGATACTAACTGTGCAATGAATATCTACCTGTACACGAAGGATTCTTTTGTGCTGCTTTTATGGGTCTGTAGAAGATATCATCGTTGGATCTAACTATTTTGGTCATGTGACGGTATTGATCTAGAAAAGCTAACAGTATCTGGAGCTATGAGAGAAGATATGGTTCACAGTATGATGCCATGAAGGACTGATAAACCATTCTCCTGGTTTATTTATCTTTAAAATACCTGGAATACCCTATATATCTCCCTGATATGTGTTTATCGTGGACTGTGTAATCTTCTAGCTCAGCACAGAACTGATATCGTGCGGCTGTTAAAAAAAAAATTTAGACAGAAACCAACATTGGCAGAATCTTCAACTCGCAAACTCACCAACATGGCAAGCGAGGACGAATTTGATATTACGAAGAATATTGCATTTGCTGATGAGAGCAGCGATGAGGAGTCTGGAAGCGACAATGAATTCAGCGAGAACGGGGAATTACAGGATGAGATTGTTTCTAGCGATGATAGTGAGCCTGAGGAGGAAGTACCAGCTAAAAAGGTCAAGCCAATGACGTTTCCTAAGCTTGAAATTGATGGAGAAGGTGATGATGGAGAAGAGGGAAACCAGTACTTTGGAGCTCCTACCACTAAAAAGCTGAATGCCGGAACTTTTGCCGGAATGGGCCTGAGTAAAGGACTTTTGCATAACATTTCACGAAAGGGCTATAGAAACCCCACGCCTATTCAACGAAAAGCCGTTCCTCCTATATTAGAAGGAAGAGATGTGGTTGGCATGGCCAGGACTGGTAGTGGTAAGACCGCTGCATTTATAATGCCTATGATCGAGAGGCTCAAAGTTCACTCTGCGCGGGTTGGAGCTCGAGCGTTGATTCTGTCGCCTTCGCGAGAGTTGGCCATGCAAACTATGAAAGTAGTGAAAGATTTTGCACGGGGAACTGATTTAAGGAGCGTTCTGCTGGTCGGTGGAGACAGTATGGAGCAGCAGTTCAGCTGGATGATGAACAATCCAGATATTATCGTTGCTACACCTGGTCGATTCATGCATTTGAAGGTAGAAATGCAGCTGGATTTGAAGAGTATCGAGTATATTGTGTTTGACGAAGCCGATAGACTCTTTGAGCTTGGTTTTGCTGAACAGCTGAATGAAATTCTCGGAAGCTTGTCGTCTGATCGGCAAATGTTACTCTTCTCAGCCACTCTACCCAAGTCTTTGGTCGATTTTGCCAAGGCGGGTTTAACTGATCCTACTCTTATCCGGCTCGATGCTGAATCTAAAGTTTCAGAGTACTTGGAGTTGGCCTTTTTCTCTATTAAAAACGGTGAACGGGATGCTGGCTTATGCTACATTCTCGACCAGATCATCAACATGCCTTTGGCAACAGAAGAGCAGAAACAACAGTTGGTGGGAAGGCAGGTATCCGACTCGGAAGAGGACGAAGCAGAGGATGAGAAAAATGGAAAGAAGAGAAAAAGACCATTTAAAAAACAGCGGCTACCTCCGGCTCATGAATTACCCACTGCTGAGTCCACTATCGTGTTTGTGCCGACAAAGCATCATGTGGAGTACATATACAATCTGCTTAATAATCTTGGATATGCTGTATCCTACATTTATGGTACATTGGATCAAACGGCCAGAAAAGAGCAGCTTTACCGATTTAGGACTGGCATTTCTAGTGTGATGGTGGTCACTGATATTGCCGCTAGAGGTATTGATATCCCCGTACTGGCCAATGTCATCAATTACTCGCTTCCGTCATCTCCAAAGGTGTTCGTCCATCGTGTCGGTCGAACTGCTCGTGCCGGACGACGTGGATGGGCATATTCGCTGGTTCAAGATCCTGAGCTGCCCTATCTTTTGGATCTAGAAGTTTTCCTAGGTAGAAAGCTGTTGTTGCCTATCCAGGCGTCTAAGGAGTTTCCCAACTCTCAAGACATTAGCTATAATGAGAGGTTAGTTATTGGAGGGTTTCCGCGGGATCAGCTGGAACAGCAACAAGAATACGTCGACACATTGCTAGTGCGAGATTTTGATTTACGCAATGCAAAGGATGTTGCTTCTCGGGGTGAAAAATTATATACAAAGACCCGGGGAGCTGCATCCCATGAAAGTGTCAAGCGAGCCAAGCAAGTGCAGCAAGCTGGGTGGGATGACGTTAACTCGTTGTTTGGCCAGCCTGTTGAATCATTAAAGCAACAGTTTTTGGATAAATTTTCAAATCGAAGGAAGGAGACTGTCTTTGAAATTAAAAAGATGGGCAACGTAACTGATTTAATGGCACGGCGACGGAACCAAATTGCTCCGATCCAGCAGAATTTTGAAGAGAAGAAGAGCATGAACAGTATTGTTGCGGCAAGTATACGAGATCACGAACCAGATGTTGATAGAACTGAGGAAGATGGCTCGAAGGTAAGCAAAAAGCAAAAGCTGGCCTCAGAGACGGAAATTGAGGACGCTTTTGGAAAAAACAAATACAGGGATAGCAGATTCTACATGAGTCACTACGAGCCAGCAGAGGCTGCTCAAGAGAAAGCTTATAGCCTGAACGAAAGTGGATTTGCAGGTGCTGCCAGAGCTGTAACATTTGATTTGAATGGAGAAGGACAGGAGTTCTCTAGAAAGCAAGGCATGCGATGGGATAAGAAGAAGGGCAAATATGTCAACGCCGGCGGAGAAGACAACAAGCGATACATCAAGGGCGAAAATGGTGCAAAGATCCCTGCCTCGTTTAGAAGCGGTAAATTTGACCAATGGAAATCTGCACATAAGAGTTCTGGTGTCAGAGTCGGAAGCATGGAAGCTGGACCTGATGGTCGATCTGGCTCCTCTACTGACAGGCGATTTAAGCACCACCAGGTGAAGGCTCCGAAGCCAGCCGATAAAGCAAGAGATGACTACTTTTCACGTAAGCAGAAAGTAGCAGCAGCTGTTGAGAAGGGAATGAAGGTCAAAGGAATGCCTATGAAAGGAAGGGGTCAAAATCTACAGAATACCAGCCAGATGCATAAGCAGCGACAGCAGAAGGATCAACGCCGGGACAAGAATGCTCGTCCTTCACGAAGAAGAAAGTAACTGGTATAGCGCTGATGGTAGTTCGATTTGTTTAGTTTTTTGGCACAAATCGATATTTTTTCTCCCTAATAGCAATTCAATCTCGAGCGATACTTTGGAATTGAAAATGGTAAACCAAGAAAAGGAAGGACTACAGAATTATCTAGCTATTCATTGGCTGTGTTCTTCTTGGTCACGACTGGCTAGACCGGATAAGCGAGATTAAGGCTTTGAGCGAGAATCGCCGGCGAAAATAGAGATTCCACAACTTCTCATGTTTTCCAGCTTCTTGCTTTAAGCTGCAATTTCCTTCCAGTATGGCTGATCAAGGCAAGGCTCGAAAGCAGGGTGAATTTCTCTACCAGCATTAGTCGCGCATTGGCTGCACTGGCTCTATTCGGTGAACAAAGAGCGGGATTTGCTTGCAACTAGGCGAATAATAGAATTTCAAGCGTATAAGAAATGCAGAGATAAATTTATAGAAATAAACTGTATTTTATAGAAAATTTAGCATCTTTGGTGAGTTTCGCAGTGAAAGCCCAGGAGGTTTTCGCTATTAGAAGCGGGGTGGGATACTCCTTAAATGTAGATGGGATATCATGATAAGGTTATCCACTTGTTTGTTCGTGTTTGCAAAGATCATTTGATCTAAACTTCCCCCGACCCACGCAAGCCTAGTAGTTATTTCCCCACCGGCTGATAGTCTTGTTCAAAACGGCTTTTGTATTGTTTTCGCTTTCTTCTCTTTTTCCTTCTTTTTTCCAGTGGTGTGGCTAAGTTGAAGGGGCTTTTCCTTTGTAATGAAGCACGGGGACATTTATTTAAAGGACGAGAATGATCGCAACCAGCGGAACAGGCTCGGCGTACGCCGATTATGTGAGAGATTGATTCTGTTAGCATTTTTGGGATCATTTTATCTCAATAGGACGTTTTGGCTGAGGTTGACGGGCCCTAATGAGCAGGTCGTCAGTTCATTACCAGTCAGCTCGACAGAAATCTTCGAAGTGTCGGAGCTCCTTCCAGAATATGATTCCTCGAGTTTGGTCGCATCTGTTGTGCTCGTGGATAACTACGTTTTTGGTAATTCATACGGTAGACCGTACAAGGGCCAGTATACCCCGCCGCAAGGAGTCACGTTCAATAGAGCGAGATTGTCATTTAATGCCTCTACATATGGCCGTCAGTTCGACAGGTTGGCTCATCTATTTGTAGGTGGAGTGGAAATCTGGCGATTATCTACTGCTGAACCGGGAAATAAACACATAGTCTTTGGATCAAGCAAAGATGTCAATAGGTATGCCAATTTATTCACTGGGCCGCAGGAGATCGAGTTCATGCTCAATAACGTTGTCAATGACATTTATTCGGGACCAATTACTCTCTTTTTGAAGGTGGATTTGTACTTTGTTCCGGAGACCGACAGCAAGCAGCTCACATATGACCTACCGGTGGAGCTTCCAGCTACCAATATCAAATCTATTAGCGGTGGTGAGCTGCTGTATGCCCCAAGAGACCTGCAGAAGCATATAATAGTCGGTACTCTTGCCAGAAATACCACTAGAGCAATTGTGGAAGTATTTGCATCGGGAAATGCAAACGAAGAATTTTGGTACAGCCATGTGGCCGACCCTTATAATAAACAGTTTCGAGCGCATTTAGAGTATGGTCCTCATGGGCCCATCAGAGAGGTTCAGGTTTTTATTAACGATGTGCTGGCTGGCACTGTTTCACCATACATGGTGATATATACTGGAGGATATTCGCCAATGTTATGGTCGCCGATGGTGGGCACCAAGGCCTATGATGTTCCTTCCTATGTTATTGATATAACGCCGTTTTTACCAGAGATATGGGCTACCCAAGACTTCAAGGTATCCGTTAAGATAGCTAATAGCTTCCAGAACGAAATCGCAGAAAACTGGATAGTCAGTGCCAATTTGCTGACCTGGGAACTGGAAGATTTCTATGGAACTGGTCAAGTAATTCGCATTGAACAATCTAAACCGGCTAGAAATCAACTTGTATTTGGTGACGCGCCTGCAAAGCTATCTCAGATTCTGGATTTCACCACTACCACTGAAAGAGCTGCATTACTTACATTCAAGGGACCGGACGAAACCCCAACTGATATCTTATTCGAATGGAAGCAGGTTAGCAAACAAGCTTCAGTCCAAAGTATCAACAATTACGGCGAGCACCAAGCGCTAGTGCTTGATGGACATACTACGTCCGAGGTGCGTGTGGTTGACATTCAAACTGATAGAAATACTTCCACCCGTTCTGTCAGTATCGATTCATCTGCTCTGGTATATGATTTTATATATCACGCCAAAGATGATGAATATGACTTTAATCTGAAACGGGAATATGGGCAGCTGTTGAAGATCGATGATGAAATTACAAAACACCTTCTTGTCAAGCAGAATGGCACCTCTATTTTGAAAATCCACGATAGAGCGGCATCGGGGACTGGATCGCTTGAAACTAAACTCCTTCAACACGAGCTAGGATTCAGCCACTCTCATCACGTGCGTGCAGAGCGTGGAGTAATTACCAAAAATGAGTCCTGGAAAAATGGTGAAAACGTATTTGGCAAAGTTTCAGCCTTGGATAGAAGCTCTAACCATTGGTCGAAAGACCAATTCTTTGTCCGCTTGCCTAATGGTCAAGCATAGCTCGATAGACCAGGTTTCTTAAGCATACCCTACTTTAGTCTTCACTATTTCAGTTAGTGAAGCGTCATGTCTCCTTTGAATTAGCTGAATGGGGGGGGATCTACAAACTGCGCTTGTAATTGTAACATTATTAAATCGTTTTAGTATTTTCAGATAGCTCAAAGTAGGGGGAAAGCTCATCTGTATAGACGTAAGCCAGTCTAAGATATTTCGATGGAGATGACAAGCTACTCAGTTGATTACAGTGGAAATGATATCTCTGCTATCGACATAAACAGCGATATCAGGTTACAAACATGCGTAGGATGCAAAGCCAGTGGAAGACCAACTATTGCTTAGTTATAAGTGCTGAGTCCGCGCGTTGGTGTTACCATCGTTTGCGGCTGAAGCCACCCCGCATTGCTGTAGCATTAGTTGTATCAAGTAAGGTCTCGAACGGCTATGGTTCATACAATAATACACACGGATAAAGCATGCTTCACCGACACACTAGAGAATTTGTTGAAAAGAGCTGAAAACTGGCATGAAGAAGATTTTCCGGCCCCAACTGCCGCTTTATACCAGTAATTATAATGCATTTGGCGAGTTTTACGTCAGTTTGGTGCGACATCGGCATTTGCTGGAACCGAAAGTGACTCCGGGAAACTTTGCCGGAGAGTCGATCACTACCGCATCGGGAAACTCGGGGCTAAAATAAATCTTGCAACAGCCGTGCTAATTGACGTTGGCGATGCGTGGTAGTCAATATTTGTATATATAAGGCGTGAAACCCGTAGCAAGTACATACAACACATCAGTAACAGCTGGATATTCCATATTTTATTATCATACTTGCTGTCGTCTTGAGCAGCCACCCGGTACCGTTGAACAGATCTCCGAAAGAGTGTTTATCTGCCTGTATTATCCTCTGATAATCTTTCTAAAAGACGGAGTTTAAAATATCGAAAATAAGCCACACAAGTAACAGAGTAATTCAGAATGTCTGATAGTAGCACAAATGTGTCGGTGGAGAAATTCGACATCGATACCGATCTCGAACAACAACAGCCTACGCGCCATGTTCAAGAAGGATACGATATCAACCCCATCTACGACGATCCTGAGGAGGACGCGGCCCTGAGAAAAATTGAGTCAGTGGTAGATGCAGCACATCGTGAGGTAAATCAGGCTGACCCTTACAAATATCAGGTCGATAAGAACACAGGGCTGAGACTAGTAGATTTCTTGGAAGGAGACAAGGCAGATCCCCGAAACTGGAGCAAGGCTAGAAAATGGTATATTACTATGGTACTTGCAGTGCTATGCTTTGATGTTGCCATGGCGTCTGCACTGGTAACTGGCGATATGGAGGGCCCTATGGCAACCTTTAATGTGTCAATGGAGGTTGTCATTCTGACCGTCACCTTATTCGTTATTGGTTTTGGTGTGGGTCCTTTGGTATTTGCACCTGCTTCTGAGCAAGTCGGTAGACAGCTTGTCTATGTGTCAACCATTGGTATTGCGTTGATATTTATTGTGCCCTGCGGAGCTGCTAAAAACATTGGTACTTTGCTGGTATGTCGATTGATTGGTGGTATTGCATTCTCTGCTCCCATGACCGTTATCGGAGGTTCTTTGGCTGATATGTGGGTCAATGAAGAGCGAGGTGTCGCCATGGCTTTCTTCTCTGCTGCCCCTTTCATTGGTCCTGTATGCGGACCTCTTATAGGTGGCTTCATCGGTGATTTCGCCCCGACCTGGAGATGGATCTACTGGGTGATGCTCATTTTCTCCGGGTTCGTCTATGCCGTTTTGGTCATTACCGTTCCCGAGACTCACCATGCCACTATTCTCCGAAGAAGAGCAAAAAAGCTGATCAAGGCCACTGGTGATGAACGATATAGAGCTATCGCAGATCTAGTAAGGCCTCCACTTGCCCAGATTGTAAAGGTTACCTTATTCAGGCCCTTCCAACTTTTGGGGGAGTGGATTGTGGCTTTGGTCACTCTCTACATGTCAGTTATTTATGGCTTGTTGTACATGTTCTTCTTCGCATACCCAGTAGTTTTCGGTGAAGGGAAAGGTTGGAGCAATCACAGAGTGGGTCTTGCCTTCATCCCTATTGCTGTTGGGGTTTTGGTAGGTACGGCCTGTGCTCCATTTGTCAACAAGGACTACCAGAAACGTTGTGCTGCTTATGTAGCGAAAGGCGAGAAGCCTCCTCCAGAGCTTCGATTGATTCCTATGATGATATCTTGCTGGTGCGTTCCAATTGGACTGTTCATCTTCGCATGGACTTCTTACCCCAGGTTATCTCCCTGGGGCCCTATGATTGGGGGTTTCCCCTGTGGTGTTGGCTTTATCTTTCTTTATAACTCCGCCAACAATTATATTGTCGATTCTTATCAGCACTATGCAGCCTCTGCCCTTGCTGCAAAGACTTGCGTTCGATCTTTTTGGGGAGCTGCGGTTGTTCTCTTCACTGTTCAAATGTACCATCGGTTAGGATACCAATGGGCTACCTCGCTTCTTGCCTTCATTGCTCTTGCCTGCTGCCTTATTCCCTATCTATTTTTCTTCTATGGCGCCACCATTAGAGCCAGATCGAAGTATGCTTATAATGGATAAGCATATCTGGTGATAGAGAATTGAATAAAACGAAAGCCGTGCGGCACGAAGAGATGTGGAAGGCCAGTGCTTTGTTTGCACAAATAAAAAAGCACTGTCATTTATTGCATATACCACTAGAGTAATAACAGTGCATAATACTAATAATAATATAATATTGCGGATACGACACGCGTTAATGTACTGATACAATTTCGCGTGCAGAAGAGTCGATCCGATGGGTAACCTTTAAATGGAAACGACATGTGTAGATCACCGCCAGAAATATGAAGAGCGATCCAAACGCTTCTTACCTTATTGGTAGCATGATGTGACGAATTCTTTTTGCAGTTTATTAGAAATAGACAAATATGTCCGTCATGTTACAGTTCATCATCATCATTCCCTAATTCGAAAATTAGACGGATTGTGAACTGCGCTATTTCCCGAAACACTCAGATATTCAACAGCTCGCTAAGATGAGCTCTACCCTGACTGTAACAAATAGGAGTACATCTACAGAAATCTCATGGGCTCTATTAGTAATACATGATAGTTTTATGGCGTATTCTTATTTATTCCTTTGCCTCGTATTGCTGAGCACCAAGTTGCCATTGAAGGAACAAACTCAGAAGGTCAAAGCCGCATGTAGAACTGGCGAGTTACCGGATTGGGGAGGTTCGCCGGACGGCTGGGTGAAAACTTTTCAATTGTGCTTTGTTTTCTGTTTTGGGATGAGATTGCCAAAGTGCTTTTTCAGCAAACCCTGTCAGAACAATTTCCCCGTTAGGCAGTTCTTCCAACGCAGGACAGCCCTGACCGGAAAAATACATCTCAACGATGGAAGCTAAGCCCTGGACAGGGGAAAGTTTATGGCAGGCCAAGCCTCCATCAAAGTGATTTTAGTCCTAGTCAGCAGCGACAGTAATATTGACTGTATCGTATTTTCCAAACTTATCGGCTCAGAAAACGATCTTGCACAAGAATCTTTGGTTTGCTACTTGACACGCAATGTCGTAAACCGTTGTACCATTTTTCCGGGTTTCCTGACGACGCTCACATCCGTTTAATTCCGAATTATCTCGGCTGCCCCCACGTATTCGGCCGGCCGACCGAACAAACAAACATTGAATAGATATATACAAAGATTAATAAAAGGCTCAGGCTGGCAGGAAATGTAGCAAATGGGAATCATCCGACTTCGTTTCGGCCCGAACTTGCTCGCTTTGTCAGGAACCGGCCACTCGAACTGTGGGGTGTAGCGAGGGACCAGACGTAATCGCAGTGTGCATCAGCGGGGTTTGTGGGGTAGCACAGTTGATGATTTGAGTATTGGATCCGCAAAGAGTGTGGAATTGTATTTAACCTTGGTGTCTTTAACGGCGTTGCTGCTGGGTATTCTAGATAGGCTCATAAGTTGAATATCTTTGATCTTGCAAATCTGGGTAGCCTCTAACCAAGGTGAGAAACAATTATCAAATTACACGAATAGCATCGGCCTGCCGAGCCCACAGCTTAGTGCAATGAAACCTAGTTATCTCAACAGAAACCCCTATAAACATACCTTCAACAGACATGCCTGTATACACGAAGGTCGATCTAATCGACGAACGAAATATCCGGACAAGTGGGGTATTGCGGAGAAGTGGATCGTGCTGTTTGATAATCTCGCTCCCGTAACAGTAATACAACCGTTATTTAAATGTCCGTGCCAAACTAGCATTTGTATCTACCACATAGTTTTAGGCTGTGGTGCCTTAGCCGTAGTCACTGACAAGTGAGTGAGCGCCTTACGGTTATTTTACCATCCCACAACAAGCAACCACATTGATTTCGTGGGGTAGCTGGCAGTGTAGGATCAATGCTAAGCTGAACCGAGCTGAGCTGAGCTGAGCTGAGGTGTAAATACCGTTATTTCAAACCCAATCTAAATTCCATATTAATAAGACACCTATTTCCTTCTTCTAGCGGAATATTTTATTTTGCCGGTTACAGCTACGGCACGCATTACGCCCTTCTGCTTCGGAGAAACCCTCCTCCCAAATGCGGGACAACTATGATATCATACAACCATCATCACCAGGGATAGGGTTGGGGGACTTTTCCATCCCTCGGGCCAGTTAGAGCCAAAAAGCAATTTAGCGCCAAATAACCGGCTAGCAACACAAAAGTCCAAAAGGTATATAAGGCAACTTAGTTCCCTACAGAATAGCGTTCTACGACATACACCGATTGTTGACTGTCAACTGGTGCTTAATTATACTCTGGTTTTTTTAGTGGTGCTGTTGAACGTTGTACACGACTCTCTGTAGCTCTTTAAATCATCAACAACAGATTTGAATCAAGCAGTCGTCAATTATCAAAAAAATTCCTTGAAGCTACTAGACATTTTATTTCTTCCACTTCTTCATCGGATAGGCTCTTTTTATCATGGTTACTAAAACGGTCGGTTCCAGAATCAATACTTCTGGCTTCTACGGTCGGTCACTTCGAGTGGCTGTTACCACAGTGGCAGTGACGGGTTTCTCCCTCTTCGGTTATGACCAGGGGCTTATGTCGGGTATTATCACTGGTACTCAATTTAACGATGAGTTCCCTCCCACCAAGGGCGATGACACTCATGCTACTGTTGTTCAGGGTGCTGTAACTTCTTGTTACGAGATTGGCTGTTTCATTGGAGCTCTGTTTGCTCTGTTCACTGGTGATAAGGTGGGTCGACGACCTTTGGTTATTCTTGGTGCCATGATCATTATTCTTGGAACTGTTATTTCTGTGTCTGCTTTTGGCCCTCACTGGGGTCTTGGTCAGTTCGTTGTTGGTCGAGTTATCACTGGTGTTGGTAATGGTATGAATACTGCTACTATCCCCGTCTGGCAATCTGAAATGTCTCGAGCTGAAAACCGAGGCAGACTGGTCAACTTGGAAGGAAGTATCATTGCCGTTGGTACCTTTGTTGCTTACTGGCTTGATTTCGGTATGTCTTATGTTAACAGTTCTGCTCAGTGGAGATTCCCTGTTGCTATGCAGATTCTATTTGCCATCTTCCTGCTTGGCGGTATGATTGGAATGCCCGAATCTCCCCGATGGCTCATGGCTCGAGGTAGATACGACGAGGCCCTACATATTCTGGCCCAGCTCAAGGGCGTTAGCACTGAGGATCCTGATATCCAGAATGCTGGCAAGATACTTTTTGACCAGGTCAACAGACAGGCTCGAGACCAGATTGGCATCAAGGAGTTTTTCAAGAGCAACAAGCAGCAGTACGGTTTCCGAATGTTCCTTGGTGCTTCAACTCAGTTCTTCCAGCAGTTCACTGGTTGCAATGCTGCCATTTACTATTCTACCGTCTTGTTCAAGCGAACTATTGGTCTTGATGACCGACTCTCCTTGATTCTAGGAGGTGTCTTTTCTACCATTTATGCTTTGGCTACTATTCCCTCTTTCTTCTTGATTGACCGAATTGGTCGAAGAAAGCTGTTCTTGATCGGTGCCATGGGTCAAGGTATCTCATTTACGATAACCTTTGCTTGCCTGGTTAAGGATAATACTCAGAATGCTAAGGGTGCCGCTGTTGGTCTCTTCCTGTTCATTGTATTTTTTGCTTTCACAATTCTTCCTCTTCCCTGGATCTACCCCCCCGAGATCAACCCCATGCGATCTCGAACAATTGCTACCTCTGTATCTACTTGCACAAACTGGATTTGCAATTTCGCCGTGGTCATGTTTACCCCTGTTTTCGTCAGTAACGCACGTTGGGGTGCCTATCTGTTCTTTGCTATTGTTAACTTCTTGTTTGTTCCTCTGATTTTCTTCTTCTACCCTGAAACCTCTGGACGAAGTCTTGAGGAGGTTGATATCATCTTTTGCAAGGCACATAATGAGAAGCGACAGGCCTGGAGAGTTGCTGCTACTATGCCCAAGCTTAACCATGCCGAAATTGAACGGGAGGCTCTTCTTTTGGGTCTCTATGAGGATCTTGACCCAGAAATCCAAAAGGCCGTTTATGAAAAGGAGCATGCTTCTAACGACGGCTCTTCTTCCGATATCACCGGTCAGGTTCCAGGTCCATCTGCGTCCGATTCCACTGACGAGGTTCCGGGTCAGTCTGCTGCTGAGCAGGTTTAGAGACAATCTTTTACTGCCATTAAGGTTTTTTGTTTTATCTTATGAATAGTTGCATAATTAGGGCGCCCGAAGGCGTTTAGAATACTTGAGCTCAAAATGCTATATTTCCCTTTTAGTTAGCCTAATAGACGGGGGTTGGTTTCAATGACAGAGCGAGTTTATATGAACATTATTCCCAGAGTTTGAAGTGGCCATGAAAACCTTGTACAGCACTTGAGAGATTCAGTTGAAATCAGGTAGCATATCAGACGTACTGTAAAATATTCCTCGATGTATTTATAATGATAATTTTCGGATGTTCAACATGGAACTAGTGTGGAATGATACTAATAATTATTTCACTGTGCTCTACTAACTCAGGGAACGGCGTACTATACTACTGCATATGCTCTATTGTACCTCTGTAATACTGTGAACAGCATTATAAGCTTGATTTCAGTACTCAGTATATATTCCGTTTGGGGCTATTTCGATCGGTCTTAGTACTGGGCATGACTCGGAAACATTGTTCACTGGTGCAGGGACAGACGGCTTAGCCCTGGCGGAAAAGACCCCTGATCATTTTAGATTTTGACTTATGGGTGGGGATTTGAGCTAAACCTCCCAATGGTGGCCTGGAAGCGGCCGGTAGAGCTCAAAATTCCCACCGAGGACGGACCACCCAAAAAAAATTACGTGCACTCACCCACCCCAATGTCGCGAGCACAAGCGTCATCAGCATCAGCACTGCCGTTCAATGGAACCGTGATATCTTCATTTAGACAAGCTAAGCGTTTGAAAAACCACGGTCCTAATACCGCTATAACGTCGATAGACTTTGATGACGCTGGTGTATTCTGCCTTACAGCCGGTGAGGATGAATCGATCCAACTGTACGATGTGCGCACCGGAAAGCATAACAAGACCATTTTCTCCAAAAAGTACGGTGTCAGTCTGGCCAGATTCACACATAATTCTACAAATTGCATCTATAGTTCTACAAAAGAGGACGATACTATCCGGTATCTTTCCCTGCATGACAATTCGTACATTAGGTATCTCCGAGGACATAAGGGCCGCGTTATATCGCTAGAATTGTCACCTCTAGATGATACAGTTATTTCAGCTGGCATGGATAACTCCGTCCGATTGTGGGATCTAAGATCATCATCCCCTCAGGGATTATTGAATATCGTATCTCCTTCTCTTGTGGCTTTCGATTCAACTGGAGTGGTATTTGCGGTTGCGTCTCAGCTTACCCAGTCGATCTCTCTTTATGACTGCAAAAAGTACTACGCTAAGCCATTCATAGTGATAACGGCTCTAGAAATTTCTCCCTCTGCAAACTGGGTTAAAATTGAGATCTCAAATGACGGAAAACTAATCGCTATTACTACGGATACAGATGGTATATACATCTACCACTCCTACACTAAGGCCCACTTGGCCAAATTAGTTGGGTTTAAAAGTTTGCCCAGAAGGAATTCAGCTGCACTGCCATCGCACTCTTGCTTCTCTATTGATGGTAAGTACATGTTTGCTGCATCTGGAGACAATCGAATATGTGTGTGGGATGCTTCTAAGATTCAGGACGATACCCATGGCCAATTACTCAATCCCACATATTCATTGGATAATGCCGCTGAAATGTCATATGTTTTAGCTTTCAGTCCGAGGACTATGTTGCTTGCTACAGCCAACACTGACTTGTTGCTGTGGACTCCAGACAGAGCGACGATATAGTCTGGAACTTTACAGCACATCTCCCACATCTGGATATTCCAGCACTGCATTTTCTTCGGCCCAGTCAACCCACTGCTTAAGAAATGCTATTTTTGATCTTGATAGTGTCTCAGAGTTTCCAATCACACAAAGGTGACGACGGGGACGTGTAATAGCAACGTTGATTCTTCGTTCTTCAGACAAGAATCCAACTTCATGCTTATCGTTGCTTCTCACTAGTGACATAATTATCACCTCCTTTTCCCTGCCTTGAAATCCATCCACAGTTGATATCTCAATGCCAGGTGAATCTGGAAGAACCAGCTGTTTCAGCAGTCCGACTTGCGCACTATAAGGAGAAATGACGCCGATATCTGATGGCTTAGTGCCCAAATCTAGTAAACGCTTGATATACTGTACAGTAAGTAGTGCTTCGTTTTCATTTAATCGACTGGCAGCGGCCCTGTTGCTTTTTTCCTCGGATTCTCTTTCAGGAAAGTCATCGCCCTGCGTATCCAACCATACAACTGGACTTTCGGTATCCTCGCATGGTTCTACGTAAGGTAAGTCGCTTAGAAGACGGTCGGCAACTGAAGGCGCAGCCTGAAGCTTTCCATCATAGCATGCATTGGAAGGAAATTCCATAATCTTCTTGTTCATTCGATACTGTATGCTGAGCAGGTGCTTTATACATGGACCATGTACTTTTAATAGCCGATCAAAAATAGTTTTTTGCAAGATTGCTTCATTTCTTCCTTTGCTTTTGATTGTAGGTGGAAGTTGTTGATTGTCACCAGCAATGATCAAGCGCTTTGCAGACGGGCACATCATTAAAGGGATCCAGCATTGCGGTTCTAGTGACTGAGAAACCTCGTCAATAATAATGCTATCAAATAGTGGTTTGCCCGCCAGCTTTGCTTGAGCATCTTTTATGGAATAGGAACCGGCTCCATGAAGAGTAGAGACTACCACACTTGAACTCAAGATGATATCTGTCAAAACCGCCTTCTCTCGAACACGATAATCCTTCCTCAATTGCTTAATTTCTCCGTAAATCTCCTTTCGTTCTCGACCCGACTTGGTTTTTGACACTTTGCGCAAATTCTGATCAATTTCCTGTCTGATATCTCGTATGACCATGCCAGCATTACTATTATGTGAGACAATCTCAAGCGAATACATTAGGTTACTTTCTAATAGGCGCGCAGGATGGCCTAGTCGAAGAAGTTGGTCGCCTTTGAGATGACCATGCAATCGCTCCAAGATGTTGTCCACAGAAATATTCGATGGACCACAAACGAGGACCCGTTCACCTCTTCCAATTAATTGACGTATGATTTCAATAAGAGTGTAGGTTTTCCCGGTTCCAGGAGGGCCATGGATTACGCTTAAATCACTGGCAAGAGCATATTTGATTGCCTCTCGCTGAGGAGTGTTCAATGTCTCGTCGAGAAACGTGACATTCTGTTCTTGTGAAACAGTAGGTTTCATACTACCGAGGACGGTCTGTAGTATATGTGGTAAAGAAGTTGCCTTTTCTAGATCGTGCAATGCGTATTCCATTCGCTTATAAGTAGACGAATTGACAAGTTTGGCCACCCACAGTCGCCCGTTGAGACTTGCAATATTCGACTCGTATTTCTCATCTACTGCAACAGAAACTGACTTTGCAGTTACTTTGGTAATCACTCCTTCTATTACGCTGTCTGAATCTGCGTCATCTTTTGGTTTAGATTTCACTCTTTTGGTCTCTGATGGCTGATTTTCAACCTTCACAATATCACCTGTTCGAATTTCACCTGTAGATAGCTTATCTGAGGAGATTGCGGGATCATTGACCAACTCAACTATTGTCTTGCCTCCTAGGCCAGTTCTCATCGATCCAATAACAAGATTGACGCAGGCAAGGCCCTTTGCAGCTAGTCTTTTCGGAGACAAGGTCGATAGCAGATTATGGTTCTCTTCAATATCTACATTTCTTTCTTCGTTTAAGCAGGATAAAAACTTTTCCACCAGTTTTGATTTATCCACCTGGTCTGTCATGATAGAGGTATATTTCCTATATTGACATCTGCGGCTTAGAATTTTTTTTACCAAGATCAACCACCGGCATGAACAAAAGGAAAAGAGCAGAAGAGCCAACTGACGTTGATAACGGCATTGTTGACCAGCTATCGGCTCTTTTAGCAAGTGAATCTCCAGATCCGACTGCTCTCTTGGCCTTTTTTGAAAAGGGCCACGTCCAGCAGGTGATCCAAGCATGGTCGTACTACGCACAAACTAGTAACCATGGAAAAATAGCAGCAACAGCTCCAAAAATTGCAAAGTTGCTAGCTGTGTGCAATAATAATAGTGTATTTATCAAGTACGGAAGTGATGTCATTCGTTACATTCTAGAAGATTACATGAAAGTCATTTACCGATGTCTGTTTGTTAGTCGATCCAATGTAACGAATCCGGTTCTGCAAATCTTGACTGAAATCACCAAGTTCAACAAAGGCGCTCTGGTGCCGGATTTATTTTCTGCATTCGACTTCACAATCAAAATAATCCCCAAAATTCTTTCGGCCCAGACTGGTGGTCTTCGTAAAGAGTTCTTGACTTTTTACCTGTCGTTCGTGAGACAGGGCACCTACATCGTCCGGAAGGATTTGATCTCTCAAAAAAAGGTTATTTCTGGTTGGCTGAAGCATATCCATGAATTCGATGACGATGCTTTAGTCATTGAAACACTTGAAGTTTTCATTAATTGCATATTGAAAGAGCCTGCTTTCCTCAAGGCTACAAAAATTGGCTTCTTCAACGACTGGGTTATGGGAAGAGTTGTCAAACTACTCAGCGGCAAGAGTCGAGCTGTGACAGACAAAACAGTAGAATTTTTGACCATCTTATGTGTCAATTCTGAAGTAGGAGCTGTTTTCCCCGATAGTGGTTGGTCAGCTGCAGAAATCAACAATAGGCTGATTCTTACCGTTGTCAAAATGTTGAAACCTTGGGAAGATGTGGATCAGCAAAACTTGGTAGTAAAGATCTTGGGCTCTTGCTCAGAGTTGATTTCGCCTTATATATCTGATCTACTTGTCACTACTTCCTTTGATCCAAAGCTATCCTCCTGGTGGGTATCCTTTGCTACTCTTTTGAGCGGAATATGCGAGCTTCCCATCAATGAAACACAACTACTGTTATTTGAAGTACCTCCTACGGAAATTGTTCTCAATAACACCGTGCCATTTAAGAGCAGCTCAATAACCAAAGCTCTCCAATTCCCTGAAATACCACTGGTTAGGTACTTGGGTGCTCAAACCCTCCTTTTTGCACTTCGAAGACTCATTCAAATACGAAAAGTGTATCAAAAGAAAGGCTGGGATTTCCAACAAGTTTTGGTAGAGGCACGTGCTCAAAGACTGCCTAATCCTCAGACAGTGTTTGCTCTCTCTACCACCTGCCAGAAAGAGCGAGATCTGCTAAAGACAGTCCAACTTCAGGTTATTGACGAGTATGCCAACCTTGTCCCCCCCGAAGAGAGCGGAAGATCAATCCCACTAGCAGGAAACTGGACAAGTGGAGATATAAAAGGCCTGCCGTTAGTTCAACTCGAAGCTACACTAGATATCCAGCTGAAATTTAGCGGTCTTGGAAAATGGTGGAATAAGGCAGGGTCCCAGGAATACTCGATGTTCACTACCCTTTTACGTCTTGCCTCCCTAAATGATTCCCTGTCAGAGAAGATCATCGAGCTACTCATTGCACTTGTCAAGCCCACCCTGCTTTTTCAGGATGAGACGTTAGTCCATCCAGTAGAGCTTCTAGTAAATATGGTTCTGCAATCGGGAGATGATCCGAAAATATGGTCTCTTATTGAAGAATCAATTGCTCGTTGCATGAGATCCCCATACAAGTACGTCGATTCGTTCGCCAATATTAGGCGTTCAGAGAATAGTTGTTTCAGCCCTTTTTCAGTCACACTGATGGACCAGCTACAGTACGTGGAGACTCCTAGAGAAGTTGTGGACACTTGGGTATGCAAATTTATTCGGGACTGCTGTGTTTGCGGTGAAGATTGGCATGCAGCCATAACTTTGGCTCAAGGGCATGATCTCAAATCCGCTAGTGTTTTGAAAGAGGATGGCCGCCTAGAATGGTATCGTATTTTTCCCACAGAAGAATATTTCGATTTTGTGCTTGCCAGTTCTGATAGCGATATCTTGAAGAGAACCGATCTCAGATTCAAAATTCGTACCAAAGTGGACCTAGAAGCTACCAGATTTCGGGCTGTCAAATCCCCATTAAAAGTAGCAAGGCACCTACTAGGTAGTATTCCTCTAGCTGAAGAAGATTTTCAGGAGGCGGTCGTCAAACCCATGTTCTTTAAAGATTTCTTACTCCATAAGGATAGTGCGTTCGCTGAGCTCTATTTCGCATTGGTTTCACCGGAACAAGATACAACTCAGCTAAAAGAGTTTATGATTGAACAGGGCCTTGTCAGTTCTGCTCTGTGGTTGCACGAAACACAAAAACTTCTGGAACTGGCCCAAGAAGACGGATCTATCGCGAGAAGCTGCCTGTTAGAACTTACCCGAAGAAAGGTGCGAGTTCCCTTGAACTCCTTGGTCAGCATTGCTCATGGAGCAGATGAGTCTACTCTCCTAGCTCTTTCGAAGAATGTCAAACAGAATAGATACGATGATACGCCATCAGAAGAGCTCTACGCTGTCATGGATGCTCTCACGAGTGGTGACAGAATTCCTGTTCTTTGTGCCCTCATAGAAGCCAGTGAGAAAGTGAGCAAGAATATCGGCAGGTACCCTTTATCTGATTCGAAACTGGTAGATGTAGCGGTGGTTATATCGAAATATGCGCCGTCATACATGACCCTGCTGGATACTGCCAGAGCCTTTGAGGTGGGCATTAGCATTGCGACTCTTCCACTATACACCCTTGAACGATTAAGAAGTGATAAAAATCTTGCGCGGGAGATTTTTGCGTTTGTTGACAGCCTTGCTGGTGCTTCTGTGCTCTCAGTAGACGTCGTTTCCATTATGGGCGACTTGTATTTTCTTGACAGTGATAATCAGACTGTGCATAAATGGTTCAGCCAGTGTTTTCTGTGGTTGACTAAGCAATTTGCTGAAGAGAACAGCAGTCAACTTTCTTCTGGTGTAAAGGGTCTTGTCTCTGCATTACAAGGCCAGATCAATAAGGTTGATATCTGGAAAGTAGCAGGTAAGAGAATCGTGAACTCATGGATAGAAAGCAGTGTTAAATGGTTATCTACTCAAGAAGTACTGCTACTGGTTAATAGGATTGTTTTCTCTGCTAGCGCCAAGAGTGGACTGGAATATTCCAAGATTCTTCAGATGATTCTAAACAATGAGCTTTTATCCGGCAACAAGCTAGCCCTACTGATATGGAAGCTTTTCACTTTTGATCAAAAAGGACAGGTGAGCATTCAGATGGGCATTCTACAAAAGATGTTTGAAGCCACCTCAGACCCCAATGACTGGGTTCTGCTGGATATTATTCGACGGATTGAGGGGGAAACAGGCAAATCCTGGGCCTCAGGGGTGATTTCATGGACTATCAGAGAAGGTGATAGTCGATTGTTGATTTCTTCGCGTGATGGTCTGGAGGTAGTTCTTGATCCTCGATTAATCAAACAGAGTGTACGATCGTTCGACAGTTCCGAATGGTTTGAGCCGAATTTAAATGATGACTTTGATGATCTGGTGAAGAAAGTGAAAGATCATCGGTTAGTGTACGGCACCGCTCAGGCAAGGTACAATCCTGCATTTTTGTTGTATGGACTTATATCTTCCGACATTTTTAGTGCGGATGTTGTTCTTGTGAAAAAGCTGGTCGACTGTGATGGCTTGTCATTTGCAATTGCCTGTCTTGGATCCTCTCAATTGAAGCCTGTTGCGAAACTGGTGATCCAGCGACTTGCTAATTCAGAGATGGCCAAGTATAAAGAGAGAACTGCGGTTAGGCTACTAGCTGGTAAGCTCATGACAAGCTTTGCCGAAGAAGACAATCTAAAGTCAACTTCTGAAACGGTTGCCCCATCGATATATAAACTCACTGGTTTATTGGTACCTGCTATCACTAATCCTGGTCATCATTTATATGAGAAAGCGAGTGAATTTCTACTTTCGGGGCCATCTATTAGACCAGATCATGTTCCGCTATTGGCGACTATCAGCAAATCAGACTCTGACTTTTCGAGACGAGAAATCGGGTGGCTTTTGGATGTGCTCACCATTAGTCTCCAAACAGAGCAAGATGTCAATCTATATCTGCGTCGGAATGCTTTTGAATGGGCACTTTCACTCCCTGAAGCTCTTTTTGGAGAGAGCCAGAAGAAACTGATTGCAAGAGCTCAGGAAGTCCCTGGAGGCTCGGTACGATTGGTGACTCGAAATGGAGGAGTGGCATGGAGCCAAATGACAGGAGATAATGCCATGACGGCAAGGTTTCTCGTCACACTAAAAGAGAAATTCCAAGCCTGGAGTGGCATATCGGGAGTGTATGTCAGTGGATTAGAATCATAAAATTATAGCATATTATTTAACGACTATAATGCCAAATATTTGTCAAAGTTCGCCTGATCCGGGGCAAACGAGTAGAGAGGAGAGCACGTGACCCTTACATAATCAATGGCTCAGGCCCTGTGCGACATCTCATTGGCCAGTTTGATGTTCACAAAAATTTCAACCACCCAACCAGGACTTGGGAACACACCAACCACTGAAAACAATGTCTGCAGTTGCTGTAGGTAGAAGAATCAGGGAAATTGGCATCAATTCCATTAGCTAACCGAAATAGAAATCCGTCAGATTGGACTGGGGAAAGATTGTCTCTACCTTGGGTTTGACTGGCTCCACTGCCAGCTCCCTCCATGCATTCCGAAAGCGACACGAAGATGCTAAGAAGAAGGCCTTCGACTTGACCCAGCAGTCTACCACTGTGGACTTTGAGCATTACCGATCAGTTTTGAAGAACCAGAAAGTTGTCGATGAGGTTGAGAAGGCATTCAAGTCGTTCAAGGCCACAGGCTACGACGTGTCCAAGCAGCTCAAGACAATTGACGCTTTCGAGGCCAAAGCCATTGAAAATGCCGAAGCCACCCAAGGCAAAGTCAGTGCCGAATTGGTTGAATTGCAGAAGACTTTGGATAACATTGAATCTGCACGACCGTTTGAGCAGCTTACTTTTGAAGACTTGCACAAGGCTCGACCCGATATCGAGCAGAAGGTTGTTGAAGTTGTCACAAAGGGCCGATACGATATTCCTGGCTACGAAGACAAGTTCGGCTCTACTGTTGTTATGTAAATGCTAGTGAAGAATTAAAATATTCAGATAGAAGCAATTTTGGTCGAGGTGGGTGGGAAGGGGGGGATCCATTGGATATTTCAGCGTCGTTTAGCCGTGACAGGAGTAGCTTAAACCAGACAAAATGGGGTGTTTTTGTCAAGTAAGATGAAACGAGAGCAGCACCTTTAATTATTTTCTTAGCGTTTTTCAATGTTCCTGTGGGAGAATCCAATTATGGTCAGAGTGAATCGGTGGTTCTGGTTGCTACATCATGTAGTATAGGTGAGCACAACCAACCAACATGACCACATGATGAAAATGCTATGTTCGAAGGTAAAACTCCCGTCAATTCAAAATGCAACCTACCGATGTGACTAGCCCCGTATGCCATCTGCTGTGGTGCATTGCCGATGCATCAGGCCCCCCTGGGCGCATGTATGCAGATGTCGATAAGATCGCCGTTTCGTCACCCCCGATCTGCTACCTAATCACGTCGGCACAATGCAACCTTCATTGTATACAAGGAAGGCCCCTGCACTAGAATTGGATTTTCTGTTCCCAGCAGCACATAAGTCTTACTATCAGATAACCACTTTTCTTCAAATGAGCTTTTAGTGGTCTTTTCAATGGTTTTCCTTGTAGCTTTCCTACATAACCCAAAGGTGGTTGTCCCAAGCATGCCGCTCCTTTGTCTAAAACAGGGCAAAGCGCCCTTGAAACCATCCAAACCTACCACACCACACCACTGTGCAAATTAATTTGCCTTGCCTCCCCCCACCGGCATGAATAACCATAGTTTCCAATTCCAGGCTAGCCCGCAATCCTTTATAAACGGTCCCTTCACCCCTGGCCAGCATGAGCAACAACAACAATTTCCTTTACAACCACAACAACAACAACAACAACAATTTCTTTCACAACAGCAGCAGCAACAGCAGTTTAACCCGCAGCAGCAGCAGCAACCAGTAACCCCCTTTTTCTACGATAATCAGCAAGGTATAGCCAACCCTGTCCCAAAGCCGATTCCTGTTTCCGAACCATATCCTGCCATGGCATCAGATCAGCCGTACCCGGCTCTGATGCAGTCTCGGATAGCCCTTTTGCTCGACACAAACCTCGAACTCATTGAGCATGCCGTTAAAGCGCCCAAGGATAATCATCACCATCCTGATTCTCTCTATGTAGCCTGCATGAAACGGCTACAGTGTAATCTGGCGTACTTGGCGTCGCTGACTGATAATAAAAAGGTCATGTCTCTGCCTGCTTATCCACCTATTCTCACGGCTCCAGCGGAAATCGCTTCTCTCCAGCATAATTACGAACAGCTGAGAGCGCTTTTCCCAGGGGCCAACGTTCCAAATTAGAAACCCCCCCCCCCCTTACTCCCCCCTACTTTGTATATGACTGGAAGGTACATAATCGCATTATTTATAAATACTATCTACGAGCGCAAAATACACTACCACCGCTATCGCTCCTTTATTGGAATAAAAAGGCTGCCGCCAATTCGGGATTTCCTCCCGCTTGGTCTAACGCATCTATACTCTGCTGTCGGGTGAATCCCAGATTGATGAGGGTTTGGATGGTGTCCTCAGAATAGGATTGTGCTTGCGTAGGCGGGGGCTGAGCGTTTGGAATGGCCCTCGAGCTGGATGCCCCCGAGCTAGAACCTGTGGCACCGCTGCCTGAAGCTTCCTGGGGATTCTGCGCCATTGCTTCCATAAAAGTGCTTGGAATTTCACCTTCTGATAGGAAAGGTACCTCTGAATCGCCAAACACCAATACGTTCCTCTTCAAATCTATAGAGGCCTGATGCCTCTTGAGCATATCTAGTCCCAGTAATAAATCCACTGATTTCCCTTCCATAACTGTGAAACTGCAAGGAAGAAATGAGCTTCCAACCTTAATAGGTGCTGAATGGATTCGACCAAGAATCTTAGCAGTACCCACACCCTTGGCTATACCCTGAAATCTATGATCAATGAGGTGACCAAGGTTACATGCTTCCACACAGTCTGGAGAAATAACCGTAGCCTGGGCTCCAGAATCAACAAATGCTTTGACCTTGTGGCCGTTAACTAATACATTGACAAACAACATAGCAACATTACCAAACACTTCGGGACTATGTTCCAAAGCAGAATTCATATTGTCTATGACAGCCTCTTGCTGAATTAATTCCAGAATTTTTCGTTGTGATTCTTCATTGTAGGGATCATCCTGAAGCCTTTTGAGCTCCTTCTTGCGCTCTTCCTCTTGAGCAACTCGTTCTTTTTCAATGCTGATCATCAAATCCCGGAATTCTACTGGCTCATTGATAACATCAATAAGCTGTGGGTATCGTTGCTTCACTCCATCTCGTAGAACTGCATCACGTAACATTTGCTGACGAACCTTTTCCACATCAGCATATAACCTCGAAAGCCCATCACCAGAGGCACCAGACGCAGCAGCCGAAACTGCAGCAGAAGAAGCAGATGCTGCATCCTGATCGAACACTACAATCATATCATCATTTTCTAAATCCCAATAGTTTAGTGGCTTATCCATCTCCAACATGGGTTTAGACTTGTAAACCAACACCAGATTAGCACCGTCCATACCGCTCTCAACCTCGATGTAGGCTCTCAGATCCGCTAGAGACATCTCGTTGGACACATCTACATTGACAACCTTGTCATTATTATTAAAAGTGATAAGTAGCCGCATACTTTCTTTCGCCAGCTAATCTGATTGTTTGTGGAAGATGAAGAAAGTAAGAGGAGTAGGGTCCACCCAGTAAAATATCGTCTGCAGTGCGGCACAGATAGGTAATTGACGGTGGCCAAAAAACAATGCGGGTATTTCTTCCCCACGAACCGAATATGACGGCCCAGAAGGTTCTAAAGGGCGTTCGATACCACGCTGAGTTTGTCAAAGGCCTGGAGCATGTTTTACGAGCCGATCCCAGCCTGCGAGAAGTAGCTGAAAATGCACGGTTCCCAGTGTTCGAGATTGACGAGAACAATAAGTATATTTCCGATCCTAGTGGGTTTGAGTATCTAACTCGCTCGGTCATCGGTCAGCAGGTGTCTGGGGCAGCAGCAGCAGCGATTCTCAAGAAATTTCGATCCATCTACCAGAAAAATGATGATATATTTCCTCTGCCCGAGGAAGTGCTGAAATCAACCCCCGACGAGCTTAGAGCTGCTGGCTTGTCTTATCGCAAGGCAGACTATATCCAGGGTCTTGCCTCTGCCTTTAACGACGGCATTCTCGACGATACTACACTGAGGAGCTCTGGTGATGATGAAGTAGTAGACTCACTGGTAGCATTGAAAGGGATTGGGCGTAGGTTTTTTTTTTTTCTTTTCTCAATGAATACGATTGATGCTAACAAACAGCTTGGACTGTTGATATGTTCTTGATCTTCTGTATCCGTCATATGGACGTTCTGTCAGTGGGAGATCTTGGAGTGCAAAAGGGATTTGCCCGATATCTACAAGGCAAACCGCAACTAACAGCAGAGCTCAAGAAAGTCGATTGGTCTATTGCATTGGAAGGATGCCATTCACCTGGGAAATCAGTAAAGGCTCAGAACCGCAAGGCAGCATCTTCGCCCAAAAAAGGCGCCAGCTCTGCTCTGCCTTCTAGCCGTGAAATGGAATGGATAGCGGCGAGGTTCCGTCCTTACAGGACGGTTTTTCAGCTCCTCATGTGGAAATATGCCGACACCAACACGCAGGTATTCGAAGACAAGTTGGATACAAAGATGGAGAAACCAGAGGAGGCGTCAGCACTTGCAGAGGACGAAATTGAACCCAAAACCGAAACCAAGGCCAAAGCTAAACCTAAAGCTCAAACCAATGGGCGGTCAAGAAAGGTAAAGAAAGAAGAGTTGGAGTTGCCCGAGACTCCCACGAAGAGACGACGAACCAGAAGTTCTTATTCGCCGGGAAATGAGGAAATTAACTGATAAATAACATTTGTTGTATTCATATTCATAAGTGGGACAGGTGCTTGGTGCTTTTGTACGCTGATCATTTTCCTTTGGGGACAATCATACATATACTGTTGCCATTAAGAAGAATCTTCTTCAACTTGCGATCGCCAGCCGAATCGTACTCGGTGACGTTTTCTAAAACCATATTCACATAATCATCGAATCCAACAAGGGTGCCGGAGAATTCTATCACAATTAGTTCAACCGAGCTCTACCAACCGGTGTCCCAAACCTTTATATCACAATACACACCTTTGTCGCTTTTCAAAACTACCCAGATTTCTGAACCAATGCATTTATCAACCAACTCCAGTGGGATCACCGGAGGAGGTGCAGGCACTGCCGGTGATGTTTCGACAACGTGAGCCATGTTGTAGGTATAGTGAAGGAAGTTTTGAATCCAGAGGCTAATTATGGGGGACGGACCCTAGTTACCCGCCCCCGGGAAAACAGCGACTCATCGTGTTTTACTCCTTTGAGTAGAATTGGAAAATCTCGCCAGTTCGTCAAACTACCTACTTTGCCGGAAATTTCGCTCATTTTTTGGCGGCAATTTCACACAATCAACCAGCTCTCGGGAAATGCTTACAAAGGAGTTACCCCCGCACGCCATTATTAGGCCCCTGACTTTGGACGATGTTGACCAGTTTCTGAAAATAGAGGAAGCGTGTTTCCCCCCTGCCGAGCGCTGCACCAGGGAAAAGTGCATATATCGGCTCAAACAGTGCCCAGAGCTGTCTTGTGGAGTATTTATTAGGCGGTTCCACCCCAAGAAAGACGATGACAAGGATGATGACGACACGACATTGCCGCTGGGGACATCGAGCATCGAGTCGGAGACGCTTGTTGGCCATGTGTTGGCAACCAAAATGGCCAGTGAGTTTGTCACCGATGAATCCATGGAGATTCCCGCCAAGGTAGACAAGTGGGGGAAATCTGTGGATCCAGAAGAAACCAAGGGCCACATAGAAGATGGAGAATCCATTGGTGTGCACAGTGTTTGTGTTGATCCTGCTCATCAGGGCAAGTCCATTGGGCTGATCATGCTCAAGGATTATGTTCAGCGAATGACGACCGTTCACAATGCCGAGCGAATTTCTATAATTGTCCATCCAGAGCTTATACCGTTTTACCAGAAGGTTGGGTTTGTAGATATGGGCGACTCTGCATGCCAGTTTGGTGACGGAGGATGGAAGAACATGACTTTGGAGCTAAGCGAAAATGAGGAGGATGATTAAGGCTGAGACGGTCATCTGCTGCTGACGAACTATTTATGCAGATGCCTTGTGTTCCCACAGAATCGAATCTGGCCTGTGTTCTGTATGATGATTCACGAAGTACATTTATATCTCATGTTTTGTACAAACGTATATATATATATATATAACATCGACACGATAAAGTAATTAGAAATAAAAAGGTAATCCATTGAAATACGTAAAGCGGAAAACACATAAACCATAACACTCTGAACTAGGCTAGGACGGGTTGAATGGGATCTGAAAGTCCTCCACGGCAAGAGACAGTTGATCTTCACTATAGTCTGGAAATTCATCTTCTCCCATCTCCATAAGTTCCAACTCTAGAAATCCAGGGGTAGCAGGAGGGAAGGATTGGCGAGATGGAGGATCTGAGGGCAAGTTCACATGGGGCACTCCCGCTCCACCGTGGATGAGACTGTCGATATTATGCTCTTGTGGTTGGTGTGGTTCCTCCTGCTTGGAGTAATGGTAATGATAATGATAGGTATTTTGGAGAATAACCACCTTTTGACCCATTTTCTGTGCTTCTGAGATGATGGCCTCCACATCTTTGTCTGTGATTTGACGTTCGCCCCCTTCGGCTTTCTCCAGCATGTAAACAGAAGTGATTCGTTCTGCATCAGCCTGGCCCGGGTTATGCGGTTCTTTCAGAGGAACAAGATCGGAATTGGATGAAAACATCGGTGGTGGTGGAGCAGAGGGGGGAATCTGTAAGTCATTATGGCCACCATTTAAAGGTGCCAGTCCACCGTTGGTATTGGCTGTCTCATCATCCTTCATAACTTGGTCAACAATGCTATCGGATATTGTATCGGTGGAGGTCTTTTTAGGGACAGGAAATACCAGCTTTCTCCATCTATTTCTGCATGTTAAACCGGTCCGTCCGTCCATTTCTTTGGAGATATTTCTCCACTGAGTCCCAAGAGAATTGACCAGACTAATGAGCTTTTGGTCTTCTTCCTCAGTCCACTCTCTCAACCTTTCAGAGATCTTCGGGTCCAACACATCATTGTAACGTTTGGAACATTGGTCGTCGGTCCGACCGGGAATCAGCTGTGCAATCTTTTGCCAGGAAGGACCCAACTTTTCATGCGCTTCCACCAGAACTTGATCTTCTCGTTCCGTCCATCTGCCTCGTTTTAATTTGGGGTCCAGCGAATGAAACCATCGCTTTCTGCAATCCTTGCCGGTTCGACCCTCGAATTGGGCTGATATCTTATCCCAGTGACCATTCTTTCCACACTGATCACCCCAGTATGAAACCAGCAACCTTAGCTGCTCATCTTCCTGTCGAGTCCACCTTCGCCTGGTTCGACGTTCGGTTGGTTTGCCAGCTATTCCTGATCCACCTGCCAGGGTATTCCCCACATTGAATTCAGGTGCCATAGTACTAGAACTTGCGGCTAGACTTTCGCCTGGAACCACCTGATTTCTTCCCGGTATCGAAGAGGCCATGTCGTATGCGTAATCAAACCTGTCAGGTGACGAACAAATCTGGCTAGTCTGTACTGCCAGATTCTATCAATAAACTTATCGGCACCAAAGTGAGGGGTCCCGAGTAAACTTCTCACTACCGTGCTTGGATTGCTTACATGGGATTTAGCCCTGGTCACGTGGCATCCACAATCTGGGGGGGGTCGATATTTTTGCTGGGCCGTGCGTTTCGGATATGTTCGCCGAGACTGAAGGGCGAACAGGCATTTGCGGGGGCAATTCGGGCATGGTGAACTTTATCCTGTATTATGCCAAAATAATGATCCGTAATGGGTAGGAGGCATTACCGGTTGTTCCAAATGCTGTTATTCACCGTTGGCAGGTGCAAAGGGGATATTATAGGCCGAGTTACCCTGGCCAATCGTTAAACCGCGGTTAGCAATCTGGGGATGTTAGGAGAAACGGAGAAAACATATATATATATTAAGCTTTTGCTGCCTCTGATAACTGTCTTAGCACATTCCTGTTTTTATAACCGGTAGGTATTGTTGCAAGACGAGATGATAAACAGGAAAATCAACTGACTGGAGCAGATTTCAAACGGAATATTTTTCAACATGGATCTCTCTTCTCCTTTGGTTGTCGCTGGGCAGATTGAAACAATAGAAACACTGTTCAAAAAAGGTACTAAAAATGTCAAAAAGACATTTATTGGTGATCTGAAGTGTAGCATAGCTGAGCTCAAGTATAATGAGGAAAACCAGCCCGTTGTGACTTTTGAGATTCTGACCGAGGAACACATGACTAACAATCTCGGCATTGTGCATGGAGGATATATTGCAACAATGGTAGACTTTCTGACCACGTATGGGGCGGCAGCCGATCTTAGTTACTGGAATGAAGATCGCACTGTGTTCGATGTACAAAAGTGCGTCAAGGATTTTGGTGTTTCTCGATATCTATCGTGCCAGTATCTCAAAGCCGTACCTCTCAATACTAAGATCCTGGTCGAGACAACGTTGGTTAATAACACCAAGCGGAACTCTTATGCTATTGCTAGGATCATGAGTCTGGACAAGAAGGTTATATATGTCACCGGTACTCATGATAAAGTCAAGCTTTATGCTAAGTTGTAAGCGGAAGAGACGGGCCGGCGTTTGATGCGCTATGTAGATTGAGCTAGACGCATTTTTATAGAGACGCAAGAACTCAATGAGGGACCGATTCCTTAATAGACTAATTGGTAAATAATGGTGGTGTTCAAGACTTTTATTTCGTTTCGTTTCCACTGCTTTGATATCAAAAATGCTTAATAACTAATTCGTAATGTTAGTGCATAGCATCGGAGATTAATAAACTTGTGCGGCTCTCCGAGGAGGGAGATCTGCCAGGGCTTGAGGCACCGAACAGAAGCGAAGGCTCAACTCCGGTAGTAAATGATAGTATGTGAGATATGCTTTGGTGGAAGTTTGAAAATTTGCTTTTGGGTGAGCTTGACTGCTACTTCTTGTTTGTAGTGTGGCATCGTTGACCGCCCCAGATTTATATCCGTTCTGTCTGCGTTCAAGTGCGGCAACCCGTTAACCATTGCCTATTTCATGCCGACTATCCTGGTTGCCCCTAGATCTGCCGATATTTTACTCATAAAAACGTTTATATACTTCGTTTCATATCCTTGAAATTGACGGTTCGGAGCATACGGTTTTTCATCTTCACCACTTGGCTTTCTCTGTCTCCCTACAGATACGGTGACTATAACTCCCCGGGAATCTTCCACCCGCTACCTATTTGCTCTCAAAATGCCTAGAGTTCTTTCACGAAAATGGCTTCTTCGCCATCTGATTCCATATTTTATTCTCGATAATATAAACTACCAATCCTTCAAAGTCGCCTGTCGAACATGGATCCATACCTGGTTTGGCCTTGTTCTTGTCGATATAGACCAAACCCAGACTTGGCTGGGGCCGGTTGCATATGTTGCGTGCTTATTTGCCTTCGTAACGGCAGCCGGCGGTCAGTCGGTGATTGAAGCTTTTTATTTTTCCCTGTGTGCTATCTGTGCAGTTGTTTTCGGCTATTTTCATGCAATTGTCGCCGGGTTGATTGCTCGTTCGATTCGAGGTGGACATCCAACCAAGGCGGAATTCTACCAGTATCTGGTCGAAACAGGCCAATGTCCTCCCCAGCAGCCTGATCTATATGGCTGCGCTGTCAATCTTGCTCTAGATGGAACTTACTTGGAGACCCGGATCACCTGGGTTTATGTTGTAGCCATCATTTGCGGACTAATGTGCTTTGGCATGATTCGAAACCGAGCCCGGGGATACTATTACCCCGTGTACGTCGTCGGATCAGTATCGACATTCGTAAATAATATGTTCGGCCCTCATTTTCCTTATTTCGAGCCCACTACTCCTGGTTTCAGTATCTTGAGGCCATTCGGTATTTTATTAGCTGGGCATTTCGTCTTCTCTATGCTAATATTTCCCACGACGGCTAACGCCCTTTATATCGACAAGAGCATTAAGATACTAAGACGTATTCAAAATGAGATTGCTGAAAATAAAGACACCATGCTTGGTTTCAATGAAAATGGTGAAGCTCGTTTTCAGCAATTACGGGAGACTGTCGAACAGCTGCGATCAGCACTGCCTAACTTTGAAAGTCTCATAAGCTTCATGCGATGGGAACCGTCATATGGAAGAACTTCCTATAATGATTGCCAAGCTATTGGTCTTCATCTGATTAAGCTTATTGACTCTGTCAGTGGGTTCTCTTTGCTCTACGGAGAGGTTAACTATTTTGTGGATGAGTATACTAAGGCTGATGAGACTGAAAAATATGCTGATGCCAGAGAGCAACTGAATCTGATGTGGCAGACAAACTCACGATACTATAGCTCTGTTTTCGAAAATAGTGATCGGTGCCTGGAAAATATCATTCTTTGGTTAGAAGCTGCAAACTTCAACAGACTGTCTGGGCTCATCCATAAATCAGATAAAGCAGCAAAGCAAAAAGAATGTCACGAAAACCTTCTTGCTGCAAACATATTATTAAATGAATCTGTTTTGGTTTTGAAACAGAATTTAGCTGGATTTTATGAGACGAATGGAGCAAAGTATTCTGTCAGAGAGACGAGCTATGATGCACTGATGGAATTTCTAACCACCGAGTTTGCCACAGGACTGACTGATATCGCCAATTGCTTATTGCTTCTCGATAGCTCACGACCCAGTCCAGAACTTTTCTTTCCTTCTATCCGTGATCGTCTTGCTGGAGGAAAAAAGAATGGCGATGAGGGCGATACTTTGCCAGAGACTGATGAGAAAAGATCATCCAGCATAGCAAATACTTCGATACAGCCTAAACAACGACAGTGGACATCTGTTCGTCGCAAAAACTCGTATCTCCAAAAAACAGTCGGTCGGGTTTTCTACGGATATCTTGCATTGTTGAGGCGAAGCGATGTTGGCTTGTCTATTCGTACTACGACTATGATTATAGTATCCCTGGTTCCATTCTGGTGTAAGACCACTTCCGGCTGGTTTTTTGCGACTAATTCTATTTGGACTACAATTATGATAACTTTGTCTACAGAGTTCTTTATTGGTGACCTGATGTTTTCTTTCTTTATCAAGATCATTTACACGTTTCTCTCTGCCGTTATGGCATTGACGTGTTGGTATATTTCTGCTGGCCGTGGACCGGGCAACCATTATGGTCTTGCAGCTGTCTGCTTGGTCGTGTTTCTACCCATGGCCTATTTCAGGCACTTCTCACGACAGCCTAGTCCAGTTGGTGCAATCACCTTCTGCACTTCGTTTATGAATATTATGGGTGCAAGCTGGCAGAGCACCCATAATCCGGCCTTTACTATTATATCAAAAGGATGGTCTACTGCATGGGTACAGTTTGTTACTACAGTGGTTGGTATTTTACTAGCTCTCATTGCAAGTATATTTCCCCGGCCAATGACGGGCAAGTCGGTAGTGAGAAATTCAATGGCTGACGGACTCGTTGAAATTGCCAAAATTCACACAGCTTCAATGAGTGCCGGTAAAATTGCCTGTACTCACGACCAATTTCAAAGGTTTCTAAGTATCCAGCATAACAAATCAACCTCAGAATTAGTCAAACTGGCGGCTGTTGATCATTTAATGAGCTCGATAGGGATGGTGCCAGATATATTAGAAGCATGGCCCAAATCTGCTTATAGTGAGCTGCAGCACATTGAGCAGCTTATTTTGGAGTGCTATGCTTTCGGTGCAAGGCTATTCATTCAGATGAATGATCAGTCTGAATGTGTTGAAGGAGTACTCCGCTCCAATGGCTGGCTAGACCAGCCAGGGTTGACCATCCTTCAAGCATTGTATATCTATTCTGGATGCTTGAAATCACGCTTGAAGCTGCCGTACCACAGTTCGGTGACTTTTGACAGACTACATGATGATTTGGTAGTAGGTAAGGTGTACAACAGCAGTCGAAACCAGCTAGCTGCCACTTTGCTGATCCATATGATATATCATAGCATGGATCGTTTGGACATGATAGCGAGCACTATCTTAGGTGTGGAGACTGATTTGGATTTTGCTTAACAAGCTAGCAGTGACTTCGAGCTTTGTGTTTAATAATGTGTAATCTATTGTAGCGTTGTAACAACATGTAGCAAATACATAAACATAAAATCTTCCAGAGATCATTCCTCGGAACTCGTAGAAGGGACATCATCCTCAGCATCCTCGTCCACCTGAATTAGCACTTTGACTTCAGTTTCAGACCCACGTAAAAGAGAAGACAAGGCTTTGGCTGTTTGCTCTAGAGGATAAACTGATGTAACCATATCCTCTATAGCCTTTACAGGCATCTTTTCGAAATAAATTGCATCAATAACTTCTTCCATGTCCTGACTTCTAAGCCCCATAGATCCCATATAGCCTTTTTCATTTTTGGTGAGAGCCATGGGCCGAATTGGTACATTTGATTTTGGACCATGGGTGGCCCACACTGCTATATTAACGGCAAATCCAGTGGGAGTGAGAGTATCAAGTGAATCCTGAAACGTAGCAGGCACGCCAGCGCAGTCGAAGGTTCGCATTGCACCTTTGTTGTGTTCGGGATCAATCGTCTTTCTTAAGAAATTGCTAGAAGACATACCCTCAGGGAGGTCAGCAGGGTTAACAGCAGTCCCTGAAAAGCCCGGATTCTTTTCAGCATGCAATCGCATAATATTCATAGCTTGCTTACGTCTAATAGCGGCCATCTCAGAAACAACTATCCGTTTGGCTCCCATACCAATCAAGGCTAGTATGCAAGCCAGACCAATAGGACCGGCACCGAAAACAATGGCAGTCTTATATTCCGGAGCAAGTTCCGGAAACCCAGAGATTCTCACTGCGTGCCAGGAAATAGCCAAGGGCTGTACAAGTGCTGCCGTTTTTAGGGAGATATTACTAGGCACCGGAACTACCGACCATGCGGTGAGTTTGGTATGAGTGCTCAAGCCACCTCCCGGTGCATTCAATCCACGAAGGCACAGGGAATCGCAGAGGTTAGGCTTATCAAGCTGGCAAGCTGCACAGTATTCTGACTCAGGTCTGCCTTGTAATCTGCAGCCATAGGTAGGGTTGATGACCACTTTGGTACCCACTCTCAACATAGGATGGGTATGCTTCGTCTTCGGTCCAAGTCCTACAATAGTTCCTGAAAATTCATGACCCAGAGTAAAAGGATATCTAATACAATATTCTCCCTCTGGAGTATTCTTGTAGAACTCGCTCTCAGGATCCGGTGCGAAATTATGTTCACCTTCGAATTCTTTCAGATCCGAGCCGCACAGACCACAATAAGCCACTCTGACGATAATTTCATTATTGCTGAGATCATGTCTAGTAGGCGATTTGATTTGGTCTTCATGAAAGACGACCTTTCCGTCCTCGTGAACCAGTACTTGTCGTTCCATTGCTCGTGTGCGCGTAGACGTAGCAAAAATGCAGTGGCTGCTGAGTTTTACAATGGTGTTTATCTGCGGGGCGGCTGATCGCCAAAAGAGGAATAGCGGGATTTCTTTGTTCGATCAAAAAAACCATCTGCAAAGGCGCTAAGCTCATCCAGATAGCGAAAGCGTAATTCCCTGGGTATTTAAAATAACTCTCCCATTGTTTCCGCTTTCTATTACGTTGCTTGAGTTTGGAGTTCAACCCAAGTGGAATTCTAGGTGGAATCGAAACACTTGAAGAGAACATCTTTTCTTTGTTGTCTTGCGAAATTCCGAGAGCCTGGGTGCAGATTATGATTTAGCCGCAGCTCATGGCTAAATAAACTATGCAAGTATCCAGATGTAGCACTGCACGTGGCTCTGGAGCTCAAAGCTGAATTATGGACGGCCACCTTTTTTTGGTGATGTATTTTTCTTCCCTTACAAGCCTTTCATGGCTTCGTCGAAGCAGATTCCACAATGTAGTAAGCTACGATAAGCGGACCCCGCCGAATGGGAGTAAAACGCGGATTTCAACTACGGCACTAATTCTGACCTATACCATATAAGAGAATTTCCATTTGTGATACCGACGAGCAATAGCGAGATAGTTCTTTTTTACTTTAAATGCAGCTCCCCCTTTTATCTCTTGCTACTGGCCTTATCCCTACTTTCAGTTGGCTGCCTAATGCGGCAATTTCCGATACGGATCTAGCGAGAAATCCCGTGATTGACTTGTTAGCTCGAGAGCTTGGAAACGATCACCCCAGTTGGCAAGAAGACTACCTACGTCTCTCTAAAGTGGAATTTCCTCCTCGTGTGATAAACGAGCGATCTGATGACGAATGGCTGAAAATTGTAGAGGATCGCGACGCTATGCCAAACCGCAGGCTGAGGATCAAAAGCCCTCTAGAGTTGGGCCTTGATACAGTTGGGCAATATTCTGGTTATCTTGACATTGATGAAGGTGATAAGCACTTTTTTTTTTGGTTTTTTGAATCCCGAAACGATCCGGCCAACGATCCAGTTGTGGTGTGGGTGAACGGTGGTCCTGGGTGCTCATCAATGACAGGCCTGTTCTTTGAGTTGGGCCCTTCATCCCTTTCGAAACAAAATGGAACAATTATACCAATTTATAACGAATACTCTTGGAACTCAAACGCCTCGATTATTTTTCTGGATGAGCCTGTAAACGTGGGTAATTCGTACTCTTCTGTCCCAGTCGATAACACTCGAGATGCTGCTAAAGATTTTTACTCGTTTGTGCAATTATTTTTCAGCGCATTCCCACAATACTCTGAAAATGATTTTCATATTGCAGGAGACTCATATTGTGGGCATTATATCCCTGCTTTTGCTACAGAAATCCTGAAGCACGAAGATGCAAAGTTCAATTTCAAGTCGGTGCTAATTGGCAACGGTTTTTTCGATTTTTTCCATCAAATGCATTCATTGAGAAGTATGGTATGTGGCAAAGATGGATATCCTCCAGTAATATCAGATGAAGACTGTCTTGCGATCGATCGAAAAATACCGATTTGTCAGATTGCTGTACAGGCGTGCTATGATTCCGAGGACGATCTAGTCTGTTGGGCAGCCAATTATTTTTGCAGTGACCTCACGACGGCTTTCGAAGAGACCAATCTCAATCCGTTTGATATGAGGATGCAGTGTCCCACCAGCTCGTCCTGCTACATCGAGGATGACTGGATCACAGAATATCTGAATTTGGACAATGTTAAAGAAGCGATAGGGTCGGAAGTCGAACTATTTGCAGGCTGCAACCACACTGTGGGTGAGCTATTCTCTTTAACAGGTGACGAATATAAACCATTCCAGGACGATGTTGTACACTTGCTTGCGGAAGGTATACCTGTTCTAATTTATGCTGGCGATAAAGACTATGTGTGCAATTGGAGGGGGAACTGGGATTGGACGCACAGCTTGATGTGGCCAGGATCCTTTGAATATAACTCTGTGGGATTGCAAAAATGGTCTGTTGACGGCCAGCCGGCTGGTGAAGTTAAATCTGCTCAGAACCTCACTTTTGTCAGATTGTATGATGCCGGGCATATGGCTCCTCATGACCAACCGAGGAATGCCTTGGAGATGTTCAATACATGGATCTTGAACAAAAAGTACTGAGTGGATCTTCCATGGACTAATTGATTATATATATATATTTGCGCTAATCTAGCTTGTCGTTTATTGATCTCTTTGCTTCTTCGTATTCTTTTGCCAGTTTTTCAACAGTAAGTTTCAACGGCTCCGTGCCAGCTCTAGTTAATCCTTGGCCTATATAGAGGGACATGTTTTTAAAGCTACCTTTTGAGGCACTATCTTTTCGAATCGGCTGAGTTAATGCATTTGTGACAGGATACATCGGCACGGATTCCTGCTCCTGCCCAAGACGAGTCCAGTCATTCTTGATTGATCTAGCATATTTTCCACTGAATGCGTTGGTAAGAACAGTGTCACTACCCGATTTCGCCTCCAATATCGCTCTTTTATAAGGTTCAGCGATTCCAGCCTCAGGAGAAGTCATAAATATCGTGCCCAACTGTACTGCAGAAGCCCCAAGCAGTTGAGCAGCAAGAATTCCTCTACCGTCCATGATTCCTCCAGCTGCGATTATTGGGATTTTCACCGCCGCTTTGATTTCTGGAATCAAGGCAAACAGTCCCATACCAGGATCATCACCTTCCGTAGTTATATTCCCCCGGTGACCGCCAGCTTCGAAGCCCTGGGCACACACAGCATCTGCTCCTAGTTGCTCCCAGATAATTGCCTCCTGCGTATTGGTAGCAGTACCAATGACAAGAATCCCTCGTGAATGACACTCATCAATAAGCGATTTCTCAACAAACCCGAACACGAAGCTGATGACGGGAGGATCGAAATCTAAGACTGCCTTCAATTGTTCCCCGAAAACAGGAGCAAACTTGCTAGGTAGCTTGAATTCCAGGTTTTCTCGTTTGTAAGCATCTTTCAGCCATTCAAGCTCCGACTCCTGATACGTGATTGTGGACTCATCCAACACAAATAGATTTACATTGTAGGGCCTTTTAGTGGCTTGAGTAATTGCAGTCAAATGCTCTCGAATCTCTGCAGGTTGCATCATTCCTGCTCCAAGAGATCCGAGAACTCCGGCCTCCGAGGCCGCAATAACCATCGGTGCTTTGGTAACCCCAGCCATCGGTGCCTGGATAATAGGCAGATTTATTTTCAGCTTCTCCAAAAACATGTTGGCTATTAGTGAGATTCATGATTCGTGGGGTAACCAGCTTATATAATTGCCCAGTACCGTGACCCGAAGCCGGACTCGGGGCTGACCGGTGGGAACGGCTGAATAGTGCGGCGGGCATTTCTTATACTTTGAGCGGGTGCCGAAAGCATGGCTAGTAGACATAACTCTTTCATAATATCTGAGGGTGGTAGTATAGTAGTATTACCTAGCTATCAAATCAACTTGAAATACCTTAATAACCTAATTTTGGCTTGACATGGTGGGATTTTCAGCGGTGCGCAACAAGCTGCGAAGTGCGCCAAGGTATTGCCTTAAGATATTGATTTCAGAGTTTCGAGCTTTTATCTCATAGTAAAAATTTTGAAAAAAAAAACATCCGGAATTCCCGTTTATTAGATGCTTTATGAAGTTAAATATTTAAATGGTACCAAATGTGAATAGAAAATGTTGCTGTAATTTGATAGAACACCAGTTTGTAGGAAACTTAGCTTAAGCAGAGACAGCGAAGCTGGTAGGAACACCGCTAGGAGGAGGACCAGTGGGCTTAGGACCGGAATGGATACCGGAAGGAGGAGGTCCGGATGGATGGGGCCCAGAGGGGTGAGGTCCCTCAGGGCCACCGGGGCCACCAGGACCACCATGAGGAAAGCCAGAGCCAGAAGGCTTGGGGAAGTCGCTGGGGAATCCAGAAGGAGGAGGTCCAGAGGGGTGAGGTCCACCAGGACCACCAGGACCACCGTGAGGGAACCCAGAGCCGGAAGGCTTGGGAAAGTCGCTGGGGAAGCCAGATGGACGGCCGGCCTCAACGTCATCTCTTTCTTCAAAGAACTTGCCAGAGCCAGAAGGCTTAGGGAAGTCACTGGGGAATCCGGAAGGAGGAGGCCCAGTGGGGTGAGGTCCACCAGGCCCACCAGGGCCACCAGGGCCACCGTGAGGGAAGCCAGAGCCAGAAGGCTTGGGGAAATCACTGGGGAATCCAGACGGGAGATCAGAGGGGAATCCAGAAGGGAATCCAGAAGGGTGAGGTCCGCCGGGACCACCATGAGGGAATCCAGATCCGGAAGGATGCTGGAAAGTGTGACTAGGCTCGACGGAAACAGCAGTAGCGGCACCGTTGACCGAAGAAACGGCGACGAGGATAGAAGCAAGTGCGAAAGCGTTGAATTGCATTGTAGAGTTAGAGAGGATGACAAGATCAGAAGATGAGAAGTTGTTGTTATAAACAGATAGTGCAATTTTTGAGAGATTAACCCAGTATTTATATACATCTTTGATCGGCAGAGTGGGGCATTGCCTTTCGAGCCTTGGACAGACTATTGCGTAAAGGTTTCAAGTTTACAGTACATCGAATACTGTATAAGGTAAAAACACGAGAAATCCCTGAAATACAATGAGATGGGATGGTTGCGTGCGTAATCACATCTTTGATCTGCTTTAAGTTTGCTTCAGACACATGGCTAACAATGGTAAGAGGGCCGCACAGCGATGGCCAAAATGCAGGAGAACTCAATTAGCGGCAAAACTCTCGGTCAATTGAAACGAAAATACAGGCTAGCTGTATTTTGTCTGCGACCTATCAGGTTGGTTCTATCAGAATGTTTCAGCTAGCTAAGGCACCCGAGGTGCGTAACCACTAATTGCGCAAGCTTTCTATCTCTTAATGCTTTGATCACTGTAATCAATCGATGCTATCATCATTTTGGCCCATTGCCGATCATGCCAAGTTTGCTCTCCCAGCCGTGCAAAATCTCATGCGATGAGGGCTGTTCGCTGGAGATGGCACGCTGACGTAGCAATTCGCCATTTCGGGGCAAGGACAATGACGATTCTCGGTAAGGCATTAATCTACACTGAGCGATAATTTGAAGCCTATTGCTGGCAACCCAATATACGAATTATTGTGATCTACTGATTATCCGTGGCGGATATGGACGTTGCTCAGGTGATTTCCCGTTCATTGTTCGAGGCAGCAGATGAGCTTGCGTAAGCCCAATTTCAGGTACCAAAAAATAAGGTGCAACCCCATTTGACAGCTATGCAGGTTCAGTTTGAAAGCATGTAAATATAATATCCTTAGTTTCTAATGAGTATACTCGAAATTGCCTTAAATTTGTTTCTTATCTCATGCGCACTCATTGTATGGGAGCTGCTAGTGGTCAGGGTTGCCATAGGGTCAGGTCATACTGTTCCTGGCAAGGTGCCTATTGCGGTGATCCCCACACTAAACTGACAGGCACTGGTAACAACCACATTGATCACCAAAACTGCTGATAAAGCGGCAGTGTCACCTAATATCGCTCAGGAATTGTCCCACTGGAATGGCAAGAAGTATTCCTGTTCTGTCGTCATTCCTCCTGATGTACCCGAATCGGATCCAAGTAGGCCGAATGGATCGGCTAGTTCCATATCATTAGCAGCTGAGCCATCAACAGGAATCGATGGATAGTAGCTATCTCTTCCTAGAGTGTCTAGATACCCGGGTGTGCTCTGAAGAATATCTATAGTACCATGGAACAGAGCGAAAATGTTCTTCGTCCATCTCCACTCTTCAGCCAGATATTTAGTCAATGCGGCAGAGATTTTATCCAGAGCCACTTTGTATTCCCCAATATTTTCTCCGTTTGCTATTTTGGTTTGCACTAATGTGAATAATGATACTAGAGCCTGATAAAAGAAGCATTCGGCAATAGGGCACTGTTGGTAGATAGGTACTGCAACAATATCCTTTATAAGCTGGTCACAGAACTTTAAACAAGCCTCTACAGCATTTATTATTCTCTCAGCGGACATTGGGTGATTTCCAAAATGCGGTTGGTGTAGTTTTGCTCGAGCACCTTCTAAGCAAATCATCATTCGTGATAAAACCATTACTGGTGCCTTGAGCATAAGTTCGACATCCAAAGGATTCTGGCAGAATTCAATCCACTTCATTTCTGCATCGGCTATCGTAAGGTCCAACACTAAGACCTCCTTATAGTCGATACTGTCGGAGCTTCTGGCGGCATTTTGAATACACTTTCCCACTGCACGAATAGTACGAGATGTTTCTAGCTTCAGTTTTGTGTACCCATTTGAAACTTGGCGTAGATTCGGTGTGTATTCCAGGCTAATAGCCGGCGGCCTTCCCATAACAGATGATATTATGGCGTCGCTGTGGTCAACAGCTGCCCACACTGAACTTCGGATCTCTGCTTGTTGGTCACCGTCAATATACTCATCAGCAACATGAAGACCAAGTGCATACGAAGCCGCTACAAGGCTGTAAGACTTGAGCCAAGAATATTCCAGTGCACCAAGGTGGTATGCATATTCAAATTCTAATATGGCAGCCTGTACGGTTCGTATAGTTTCCGACGAGATACATCGTCTCATTAGTCTATATCTTTCCCAAAATAATCCTCCTAGCTTTCTGGGGGATATTCCGCTGTGCTTGACTATTTTGTTTTCAGAATCTAGAGTCCTGCAACTGGTCGCGATAACAATAGAAAGTAATAAGCAGTCGTCACATAATTCCCACAACAGTTCGGAATCATCTTGGGAAGACGTATCAATGGTCTGCAATCTGTCAAAGATATCCAATGTTTCATTCCGACTGATGAAGCTACAATGGTCGAAATCAGTGAAGTAGTTATCGATTACATATCGAAGAAAAGTGCTGTTTTGTGCACTGTTCGTCAGCACTTTGAGCGTCAGTAAGATTCTGATTCTCGCCTCCTTATCCTTGTCTCTCAATAGAGTGGTAGTAGTCAGCTTCACACCACAGTTATTAGCGGTGGATGATCTCCAAGGCGCTATCATGGTGTAGGCTGACGCCGGGCCAAAGTATTTACCCCACGGGTCAAAGAAATGATCCACACTCGATTCATCTCTATTGCCTGATATACTGGATGAAGCACTTCTCTCAGACTCGTCTTTCAGCGTCATTTCCTCGACTCCTTCGGTAAGATTATTGTTGGCTTTTCGAGAACCAATAGCCCTTGCTCGAAACTTTCGAGGAAACTGGCAGCTTTCCGGACTGTTGCGTTTCACGCATTGGTCACAAGGAAATCCACGATTGCATCGGATTTTCCGTCTTCTACATTCTATACAGGATACTGGGAATCGTTTCTGTCCACCGCCCGGACTGGGTTCTGTTGAGTCCACCATTGGTGAGGGAGATAGAACTGATGGGAGGAGCTCACGATTATATTATCGTCAAGAGGGGGGGGAAAGGTTGTGTGCATGTGCGGAATATAAACCAGTTTTGAAAAGTGTTTACTAAAATATCATCAAGCTGTACCGAACTAACATGGTACGAGATATTATCAACAGCTTGACAGTTCTTATTTACTTGTATCAAATCTGGTATTAGTGGATACAGTTTTCTGTCCTATACGTCCTAATTTAGTGTCGCACTTCTTTTGGTCGTGTTTTTTCAGTCTGGACCAATCGACTCGACACAAATTCATCACTAGGAAAAGCTACTAAATACAATAGTCTAACAGTATGCCATATGATAGTAAAATCGCCATTCGATATATCTATTTGAATCTCTGTCATTGGGTTCGGATTTCCTTGGGCCAATCTGCTCGATCCTGGAGAATTGATTGGAGATTCAGTACCTGATTATTGTTTTGCCCTCTTTTTAGCCGTCAAAGTAAAGCCGTCAAGAAGACCATAGGAACAAAGAACAAAACCAGTCTACCCTAACCCATACCAAACAGCGACCTCCAGTTAGCGTAGAAACGCCATATATGATATCGTCGTGATATAAAATGAGGTTGAACGAAATACTATAATTGAAAAGGTGGTGTCCGTGTAGTCTCCTTCTACCTCAATTGCAGTGGAATTATCAAATAGTGCCGCCTATTTATCAGCAGAGTTCTGACGGGCACAACGGGGCACTGTTTCCCGATCCAAATACCCCGACATGGTTAGAATAGATTATAGATCAAGTATAAGCAGGACATTACCGATCTAACCACCTTGTCATATGCGGAATAAATTATCAAAAATTACTAATAATTTGCAATCATAGACTGAGTGAGTGGATGTGAAAATGTATATTAAAGGGCGTATGAGGGCACAGAATATTATAAGTTGACAGATAAACAATTCCTTTTGACATCAACTCAATTCAAACTCAGATTCAAATCATCTACCAAATAGGCCCATTTATCAAATGTCTTCTACTACGACTTATTTTATTACTGGCACGACTCGAGGTATTGGCCTTGAATGGGTCAATCAGCTGGCTCAAGACCCGTCTAATGTTGTGATCGCATCAGCTCGCAACCTTAGCAAGACTGGTGCTTTAGGTGAATTGGCTGATCACCACAAAAACGTTCATCTTGTTGAATTGGAGGTTGGCACTCAAGGATCAGCTGAGAAGCTATCTGAACAGCTGAGAAAGATTACAGACGGAATTGATATCTTTATTAACAATGCGGGAATCGAGCAAGGATCAATCCAGCCGATCTTGCAAGCGGCCAAGTCGAGAGATCTGTGGCTAGATCACTATAAGGTGAATGTATTGGGGCCTATTGAGATATTCGCGGCAATTTACCCCTTTTTGTTAAGGAGAAGTACTCGGAAGGCAATTTTCATTTCGTCGGGAGCAGGATCATTCAATGAGTTTTTTGCTGCGATGCCTTCTTCGGCATACGGGCAGACGAAGGCTGCGCTGAATTTCAGTGTGCTTCAGATTGCTTCCGAAACAGCAGGAGATAAGACTACAGTGATTGCATTGCATCCTGGACTTGTTGCTACAGATATGTCTCGGAATAGTGCAAAGAGTCTTGAAGAGGGTAGTGATATAGCAGCTGCTTTGAAGCAGATGACTATTACCCCAACGGATTCAGTTAAGCAACAGCTGGCGCTGATTAAGAGTATTTCTACTGAAAATAGTGGAAAGTTCTATCACTATGATGGATCCGTTCATCCTTGGTAGACCGATAGATCTGAAAACGTCCTAGATTGAGTCCCACAAGTACGGAGCGATGTTCAGAGTCCTCAAGTATAATTTCACTTTAGATTGACTCACTCACGGGGAGTGTCGAGATTATTGAAAAGCTATAAGCTCAGACACGGAATAAGTTTTATAGATACGACGGAACAACAGATAGTTGACAATTAGAATGTCATGCTGGCAACGCCCATGATCGTTAGTGCGAGAAAAAAAGTTAAACAATAAAAAATTGACAAATTGAGGGACTGAGAAGAGAGAAATTAAGTTACTGAGCAGCTTTCTGATATAAATCACCAGTGTCGTCCGATCCAACTAATACTGTGATTGGATGAACTATTTTGGTGAAAAAACTGGCAGCTTCGGCGACTTATCCGAGGAGAGAAATACATCTATATAGTAGAGCTAGAAATCGGAGCCAAGGGATTTGAAGAGTGCTTCAAATTGCCCAGTCAAAGACGTACTGCGGAGCTTAGAAGTGAGAATCTCACCGTTATTAATCTGCATATGCGTATAACTTCAAGCGATATGACCAAAAAGCAACCTGCGATTCACACAAATTGTACCCTGGGTATTAGGGATTTGAGAGTTGATGTTATCACTTCCCGCCAAAGTGCTAGACTCCGGCGGGAAGTGATTGTCAATCTGTCTGAGCAAGAATAATATAGAAAGTTTTTTCACCAAAGAAGGAAGAATGCAGAAATTTTAGTTGCAGTTCAAAATTTAGATTTTATAAGTGGCATGGTCTATACTATAGTTTGGCAGCAGGAGGAGTTATATAGAGCAAATCCCGTGAAATTGTTCCTTACCAGGGAATTACCCTCAATCCAGTGTCTTCTGCTTCCAAAGCTACAAAAGAGCCGGTTTTGAAGTCATCAGTAGTGATAGCTGCATAGGCTGCTCCTACACCTTGCTCAGGAGTTTTGGAACTACTATCATTATTCAAGTTGGTACTACAATAACCAAGATCGACGGCTAGGAAGCGAACATCCTTCCATGAGAATAACGCACATTGAGCATATTCGAAGCACTCTTAGAAGCTGAATAAGGTAGATTTATCAAGTTGCAGTCTCCGTACTCGTGCCTCTCAGCGAAGGCGTGACTTCCCATTGCGGTACTGATCAAAATAACATCGGGGTGGAAGGACTTCTTTACCAAAGACTGGAATTTTTTCAAGACGGCGTTTGAAGACACACTTGTATTATATATGGCCGTGTGCGCTGGTAACAGATACTACAGACATTCTTGACTTAGTAGGTAGGAGCAAGGACCCCCCCGAGCAGGTTTATGTGATATCATTATTGGCAATGATCGGGATGCGAGGTGGTTAAGTTGTATGACGTATGACACATTATATCAGGCAGCGGGCTATGAGCAAAAAGCACGGCCAAATAAGCTGGTGTAGAAGGATTTATAGCAAAAGAAAAACACAGAATAAAGGACAAGGTATATCAGGTTATAGGTGAATAATGGTGGTCAATTGAGAAGTTTGTCGGTTTGGAGGAGACCGTGATGAGCCGCATATATCCGAGATGGCTAAGAGTGGAGTATTCGTGGATTAGTGAGAGTTGGTAATAATTAGTGATGGAGCGTCAGAAATGCAGGCAAAGACAAAGGAGGCAGTACTTGAATGATGAGAGATGATGAGAAATTGAATTATTGAGCAGCTTG